>JADDOH010023879.1:0-37430 GCA_016648135.1 Agrypnia vestita | reverse complement strand
ATAAATTAATTAATAAAGGAGGCAGTATTAACTGCAGCTCTTGCAAACAATGGTTTCACAAAAAGTGTAGTGGACTAGACAGTGTTAATTTTAATAAATTTGCTGCGGAATTTAAGAAATACGGGAAAATTAACTGGAAATGCCAGACATGCATTTCGGAGGTTAGCATTATAGAGTCTGACAGTGAGGAAGACGGTGATGAGGAAGGAATCAGTGCTTTGCCGACGCTGACTAATCAGATTGAACATCTTTTTAAGAAATACCTAGCTCCTTTCACAAAAAGAATGGAGAACCTTGAGTCCAGTGTCGCTGGTATTAGGTCTGACCTAAATAAACTTAACGACAGCACTAAAACAGCTGCCAAGCAATACACGCAACTGAGCAAAAGAATCAGTGCGGTAGAAGATAAAGTTAACGCAGGTGGTATCATACCAGTCACACCTGACGGTATTATCTCTGAAATCTACGAGAGGCAGAAGTGTGAAACTAAGGTTATTGCTTTAAACGTCCCGGAATCAGAAAAGCTTGCCGGCGCTGACCGGCTCCAAGACGACCGTGACAGGCTTTCTACGATAATTCCTCAGGAGGTATCTGACTCTGTACCTAACATGAAACTACGTCGACTTGGCAAGGCAGCAGAGGGGAAGACCCGACCCCTACTACTTGAAACTCCATCTGCTAATGAAGCGAGGACTTTATTGAAAACAAAACCGTCGGAAGGATCTAGAGTCATCTTCAAACAATACCTTACACCAGCACAACAGAAGCACCTTCAGGAGCTGAGATCTGAATTAAACGCTCTGGTGGACAATGGAGACATAAACAAGACCATTAAATACGTCAATGGAATTCCAAAAATAGTTGACAAACATACATTTCGCCCACCAAAATCAAAAACGATGCACAAAGAAAAATAATTTACAAATTTATTATCAAAACACAAGAGATCTTAGGGCCGGTTGTTTCAAGTTGGATTAAAGTAAGCGTTCTCTTAAAGCATAGATTTTTACGTTCTCCACCAATCAGACGATCCGTTTTCGTAAAAATCTATGCTTTTATCGACCGCTTACTTTGATCGAACTTGAAACAACCGGCCCTTAGAACTAAACTAAATAGTTTTTTAACCTCTTCTGCAAGTAACAATAGTGATATAATCTGTGTTAGTGAGTCTTGGTTAAACTCTTCTATAGCTGATGGTGAAGTAATTAATGACACATTTGCAATATTTAGAAAGGATAGGGATATCAATACAAGTATTTGCAGCAGAGGAGGTGGAGTATTTATTGCTGTCAAGCACAGCATATCAGCTGAGCTACTATCGATCAACATTAAAAACATCGAACAAATTTTTGTTAAAATAAAATGTACAGACGGCGATGTCATAGTTGGATGTATCTACATACCACCGCACTCCACGACCGACATCTATGCTAAACACACCAACACAATCTCATATATTCAAGCTAAATACCCCAACTCCAAGATGCTCATTGTAGGCGACTACAATATCCCTAGTAGCCTTCCACCAGATGACTGCGAAAATCTCATCTACAACGAACTACTCCTCACTGGATGCATGCAAATGAACGAAGTACGGAACTCCTACGATCATCTCCTCGACTTATGCTTCAGTAATTTCTACGTGAAACCAGAGAAATCACAACCTATAATTGACGAGGATGAACACCACCCTGCCTTGCACGTTTACGTTAGTAGCAAGGCCAACTTAAAACCACATAGCCCACCAACCTACGCATTTGGACGTGCTGACTATGTAGCAATCAACAGATTCTTCCTTAGGACCAACTGGATTCAGTTATACATGATTGACACCGTTGATGATAAAGTTAAGTGGTTTTATGAGAAAATCAATGAATGCATTGAGTACCATGTTCCAGTCTTCTCAAAGAAAACCAGCGACTACCCGTGTTGGTTCTCAAAAGAACTCATAAATAAAGTTAGGCAAAAAAAAGAGGCACAAGCGCACTACAAGAGAACACACACAAAACCAGCATATATCCGATTCAAGAAGCTGAGATTGGAGTGCAAAAACTCAGTGCCAGCTGCTACAGGAACTATGTTACCAGGATGGAGCCCCTGATGGAGACCGATGCTAGCCAGTTCTGGAAATTTGTGAAAAACAAGCGTCGTAATAACCTTGACATTCCATTTGAAATGTCTTGGAATGAGAAAACAGCTGTTAATGGTGGTGAAATAAGTAACCTCTTTGCATCATACTTCAGGAGTATCTAAACTATTAACAACGCTGCCCCAGCGGACCATAATACTAGTACTCGAAGCGTCAAAGATGCTAACTTATCGGAATTTAGCGCCACCTTTGATAACGTCTTTAAACAGTTAACGAGCCTGAAGGTCAGCAAAGGATCTGGGCCCGACGGTGTACCGAATCTCTTCCTAAGGAATTGTGCAGCCGGTCTCTGCGAGCCCATAACGCATATATTCAGCAAATCACTACAGCTTGGAGTCTTTCCCTCGGCATGGAAACTCTCGTTCATAAGCCCAATTCACAAATCTGGTACTAGGTCTGAGGTAACTAATTACCGCCCGATATGTATACAAGTTGCCATGTCAAAGCTTTTCGAGAAACTAATTCTTCCTCAACTTACATTTGCATTCAAAAATATAATTACTACAAAGCAGCATGGCTTCTTCGGTGGCAGATCTACAACAATGAATCTGTATCTATACATTAACTACATACTCAATGCTCTGAACCAGGGGGTGGATGTACATGCTATCTACACAGATTTCAGTAAGGCTTTCGACATGGTAGACCACGGAATCCTGATTGACAAGCTCGGTCTGTATGGTGTGAGAGGCACAGCATTAGAGTGGTTCCATTCGTATCTAACTGGCAGATTCCTACAAGTCAGAGTTAATGGATTTATCTCTGAAGAGTATGAAGTATGCTCTGGTGTCCCTCAAGGGTCACATCTTGGTCCGATTCTCTTTAATATTTTCATCAATGACATCGCAGACAATTTACTATCCGATTACCTACTATATGAAGATGACATGAAAATTTTCAGAAGAATCATGAATGACCAAGACTTAGAAATTCTTCAGCACGATCTCAATGAACTCCACAGGTGGTGTACTAAAAACAAACTAATGTTAAATATCGGTAAATGCTCAGTAATGTCATTCTCTAGATCACGAAATCAATATCAGGCTAATTATCTCTTTGATGGACATCATCTCCCGATAGTCACCTCGGCAAAGGACCTTGGCGTTATTGTGGACCATAAACTGAATTTCTCAAGCCACGTGGAGAAAGTTGCGTCACAAGCTTTCAAGACTCTTGGTTACATCATTAGAGCTGGGAAGGACTTCAGCAATGTCTACACGCTGGTACGACTATTCGACAGTCTTGTGAGACCGATTTTAGAATACTGTTCTGTCATTTGGTCGCCGTATACCAATAAACTAATCAATCAGCTCGAAAGAATACAGCGCAAACTATGTAAATGCATCGCCTATCGTAACATGATCACCAGGAGATATTGAGACCGTATATAACAGATTTAGAATCAGCAAACTAATCACTCGAAGACAATTGTCTGATCTGACCTTCTTCTACAAATCTGTCAACGGACAGATTGACTCGCCCGAGATCCTGGAACAATTTGGCATTATCACTGCTAGGCCGGATCTAAGAGTGCGTAGATTGTTAGAAACCACTAAATCCACAAAAAGTTACGTGTACAATGGCCCAAGAAATAGGATTGCCAATCTGGTGAATAGCCACTGTGTTGATATCAACTTCTTCGATGAATCATACGTCTCATTCTCATCAGCGGCAAAAAGATTGTTATCACAGTATTAAAATTACCCTCAACCCTATATGATTATACCATGTTGTTACTATGCTAGTATTGTTTTTTTATATATGTGCAATTTTTCTAATCCATTCATTTAAGTCTATTATTTTTGTAAAATCAATGTATATAGCCGATTGGCGTATGAATAAATAAATAAATAAATAAATTTATAGGCTATGTTTCCTATAAAATATCGAATTCAGTACATTATAAATTAGTAATCGCTGCCATTGCTTTTATACCCCACATATAATACAATATATATATGTATCTGTGATTTTTTCAAATCTAAGTGTTTATTTTTATATATTGCACTACAGCATTCGAGCCCTACGGCTTGTTGCATTAAAAATAAAAATAAAAATAATGATTTCCAACAGGACGACTGTGAATTATTCTGCATCGATGCTCGCAGATACGGGAACGCTTCCCGTTTTATAAACCACAAGTGCTCTCCCAACCTGGTTCCCGTCAGAGTATACACCAGTCACCGAGATTTGAGGTTTCCCCGAATAGCGTTCTTTGCCTGTCGAGACATTCAGCCTGGAGAGGAGCTCGGGTAATCACTTTTAATTTATTTATTGTTTAGCATACTTTAATATAGAAGTGAATTTAGCTATTGATGTGCAGTGCTTGTGTGGTTTACCCGTTGATTTGCTGTAAGAATATACTCCTTTTTGTCGTAAATTTTCACATCATTGGGCTTTATGTATTTTGTATTTTTCGTTGACATCATGTATATTCGGACTTATTCTGAAATAAACAATATTGCTATTTCTATACCTTGACAGTTATTGTATAACATAACGCCGCCAATTTTGAAGTTTTATGTTTGACAGGTTTGAAATTAATGAATTCAATCAGTTAGGAAGCTCATTATTCATAATTGTGAATAACTTAGCGTTTGTTTACATTTTAGAGCTTTCTGATTGAATTCATTAATTTCAAACCTGTCACACTTAAAATGTCAAAATTTGCAGCATTACAATGTTATGCAATAACTGTCAAGATACAGGAATAGCAATATTTCTTATTTCAAAATACGGCCAGTAATAATTGCTTCAAAAACAAATTATTTTAAATTAATAAATTTAAAATAACATCAAATAAATTTTTAATTTTTTGTGTTTAATTTCTAGATTAAGATGTATGATTGGAGATGTATCAAACCCGAACACACTGAAAGATTTTACCTTAAAATTACATTATTCGCAAATGACTTTGAAATCAAATCAACAGTCCTGAATATTGGCAAAAAGGCTTAATTTCACAATTGATAACTGATTTTGGAAGCATCTTTGTATGTTTTAGAAGCATTTTGTCCAAATTATATTGATTTTAATACATATCTTTAAAACTTTTATCCAAATTGTTATTTGTAAAACTGCCCGTTGCCCTGCAGCATAGCAAGATAACAGCAGTTATCTTAACTTCTGGTTATTATAATTGCAGAAATGTTGCGAAAGAACGCAATGTGTTGAAAAAAGTGCATTAAAAATTTCACAACATTTTATTTGAGATTTGTTGTGAAGATTTATTACGGGTCGGGTTGGGTTGAATTACAAAAACAAGCTGAGATGGTATGATACATGTATTTTTTTATTTACTGTTTACAATAGTTTTAACATATAGATGAACAAAATATACATTTGCTTCTCCTCTGTAAAAGTCGGAAACTCGTGTGTATCTGGATATCTCAAACATGTGATTTTATTATCAATACCTCTATCTCATTCCTTACTGAAAAAATAATTTTAAAAATGTTAAAACCAAAAAATTTCATTTTGAAAAATTGTTCATAAATTGAATTTCCACTTACATAAATATTTTTCATAATATCGCGATCTTTGTATTAGTATAGTATTTTGCATTTTCAAAATGATTTTTTAAAATATGCGAAAAACAGACCTTTTTTTTAACCTCCCTTTCTTTTAAGTGAGGGTACGCACACACTAACGTTTTTACGCCGCGCGGCGAAAAAACCTGAGACATGATCAGTTTGAAAATGGATTTAGTAGAAATAGCTTGTATTTCCACTCTCATACTTAGAGCTTGCAAAAAAGGAAGTGGTTCTGGATACATCCTCTAATTCGTGATCATTTGAACAACAGGCAGTTCTTTAAAATATTTGGTGAACTTAGTGATTACCCCGAAAAATTCTTCCAATATTATCGAATGAATAAATAATGTTTTTATGAACTTTTAAAACTAGTTGGACCTTCTATCACATATAAAAATACTCCATTCAGAAATGTTTAATGTTTCTATCACTATATTCTTTTGAAGTAATATCATATGGTGGTCTATACAATGGTGGTCTTCTCTCAACTTCCGTAATTAGCATTTCAATATTAAAATCTTCATCCAGGTCAGCAGAATTATTGCTTGTAGCCATTTTTTTTCACATAAAATATTATATGGTACAGCGAAACAGTGCGCGCCGTCAAGACTTTAAAAAGATGCGTTCTTTTGCCGCTGACCGCCAAGCCGCAAGCGAGTTGTAACATTTCACAGATTTTCGCTGCTGCGTTATTTTGCCGCTAAGTGCGCGCAATACGATTCAAAACCCTTTGTTACAATACTGCGGTGCGACATTATGCCGCAGCGTTTTTTCGCCGCGTAGCGAAAAAACGCTAGTGCGCGCGTACTCTAAGGAGCCCAACGCGTGCAGTAGGCGCGAAACCTTTTTCAATGAGAAAGGTAGTATAATAAAAACTTGGTTTTTATGGGTTAGTTTTTTCACAAAATTATTGATGTTTTTCACAAAATTAAAAGCTTATTTCGTAAGTTTTACCATTTTTGGAAAATTTCGCAATCACATTGCAATTTTTCAACTTGAATTTCGATTTAACGGAGTTCTGCATAATTCAAAATGTCTTTTTTAGGTCCCTTGAATTTCAAATCAATGAGGTTATACTGTAATTGCCAATAAAAATAATTATCACCTCTTCATAAAAATCACCATATTTCTACCTAAAATTTTTTCTCTCTCCCAGGATGGTGTAACCTCTTAATTAATTTGAAGAAACGGTATATATTTATATGCATTATTTTTTTCTTTCTAGGTTTGACTATGGAGAAAAATTCTGGTCTGTGAAAGGCAAGAGTTTCAACTGCCAGTGCGGAGCCGACAACTGCCGGTACGCCGGGGATAAACTTGAAGAAGCCGAAGTGTCAGAGGAGCCGACTGATGCGTCTGCTTCAGATACTCACTTGGACGAAATCAAAGACATTGAAGATGAAGAAATTTAAGACTGATATTGTTTTATTTATGTTTCATGTATCATTACTTTTTATACAAGGAACTTATCATTATGTAAGGTATGTTTACATTTTTAACGACATTTCGACAAGCGTGTTGTAATAATTGTGATTACTATTTAATCTTTTCGCTCTATACAGATCAGTACTGTTTGCGCTGCAATTTTTGGTTTCAGTGTCCAAAAAACTTTCAGTGAAAGTATAATTTTTATTATAATGACTAGTGTTTAAAACCCACCCCGGAACATTCGTGGAAGACTAGGAAAGGATGAGAATAAAAAATGCAATATATTTACTACATTCTTTCATCCTCCAAAAATGTTTCAAGAAAAAAGTACTTTATGTAAATACCAACCTACAATACAGCAGCATTACAATTTTTAGATTACTTGCTTGTTTGGGACACTTCAAAGGAAATTGATAAATCTCTCCAGTGAAATATGCATATCAATTTCCCTACATGAAATCATTTGGCTTTTGTATATAAGAAATAATGTGTAGAATCTACCGAGTTAATTTGATGTCATTTATACAGATATGTATAATAATTATCAAAATAACATAATTTGCACTAATTTCATTGCTTTAATTTAATAGCATTCATTAACCAATGTCAACGACTTATAAATTTATTGAAAACTGGCACAACTTTGGTTTCACATTTGGATCCTGCAAAAAATATTATATTGATTCTATGTAATTGATTAGTCACTAATGTGGAGACTGATGCTAATTGATCAAGAACATTTCGATTGTTTTAGAATTAATTTTATTAGTTCCTGAGATATTTTTTAGACTGGTACGAACTGGAAATGTTGGCAACACTGTGCCTAACATTTTCTAGGCTGTTCTAGATATGTCCCTGGTTGGACAACAAGTGACACGAGGAAAGAACTTAGGTTTGCCTACAATTCTCTATCATCCAGGAATTTCAATTATTCATCCTTGTTTGTACATTTTTAAAGTCATTTCATCCTGAAACTGAGTAAAATGAAATAAGAATTTACAGTTTTCAAACTATTCTATCGATTCCTCACTCCTATATTAAGGCGGTACATTCACTGCAAATGCATATTTCGCCGTTTTTTTTACGAAAATATGGGTTTTTATTATTTATTTATATCAGAATGTATATGATAGATTGCAATTTTTTTAGGGCGATAACTTAGATAGAACCTTTATTCTTATATAAAAGTAATAAACTAAACATTATTTACAATAATTAAGAAAAATATAGGCATTAATCCACAGTCCGCGGCAAAAAAAACTTTTTAATGTTCCCGGGTGTAGAGTGGTTCGTTTAAAATTTCTATGTAAGCTTAATATGTTTTTTTATACGTATAAAGTTTACTTAATTATCTAGAATCCGTACGTACGAAATTATTAAATATTTACGATTTTTGGTCATTTTCAAATGTTGTTTATTCATATAAAAAGATGATATATTGTATCTATATTCGCACTTTGAGTCTTCATTCACTATTAAAAAGCTAAATTTTATTATTATTATTTTAAAATAAAAATTCTAAAGTATGAAAAACGACATCATCAACGTCAGAATGCGCATTAGATGCCGTCTGTCCACGGCAGAGGTCAGTCGTGTTTATGTAGCCGAATATTCCTCGTCATTTATTTCACTATTCATCGTACTTTTACGCCAAATTTAACATTTATATGAATTATTATTATATAATACACTCAAAAGCAATTGATATCTCCCATATATTAAGGTTTTATATGGATTTTCAAACGGTTTCATCCTTTTTACACTTTAAACATGCGTCACATGTCAGTTTCGGTATTATCCTAATTTCAACAATTGTTCCAGATCATTTGAGGTATCAAGATACATATTGTTCGCGCCGTGAGCATGCGTGTTCACGTCTACCATGTATTTATTTCTTGTTTAATATTAATGGTATTCATTATGATTTGAAAAGTATTTCAGAATTATTAATATGTTTTTTAAATTCTATACAGTAAGTAATAATTGTACGTAAATAAAATACGGGAATTTGTCGATAGATAAAATAATACATTTTGATATACGCAGTACGTACGCTAGGTAATTGTTTTGTTATTGTCATATTACGATATGCATTGATTTAAAAAGGAGTTCAGAATTATTACTATGATTCTTAAATTATTTACGGAAAATAATAAGTCGACTCAAATAATATAAGATCATTTGTCTAAAGTTAAATAAGTAAATATTTTGATACGTGAAGTACTTCTGCGGAGATGCCTGACGCGGACGAAAGCGAAGAATATATGACCATCTCTTTCTATCAAAACCTTACTGTTTTAGCAACTTATGTAACATAAATATGTAACGAACGTGTAATTTTTATTCGATTTGCGCTCAGATGACATGTCGCGCACGGTTTGAAAGCACATGATCTATCGATGTAATTTGACAGATATGCATGTTTGTGAATCGGCTGTCCCGCCTTAAAAATATATTAATCTTAATAAAGAAGCCTGTTACTGTAGGTCAAGCACCGAGAGGTTTTGTATGACTTATGCAATATATGCAATATAATATATAAAAAAAATCTCAATATTGTCGCGGGACATGGCTGAGGGAGGCAAATTAAACATGTAAATTTAAATGTGTTTTTAAAAATTTCACAAAAATCGCTGGACACAAACTTCACTAAAGCACTGTTCTTAAATTCACAGTAACTAAATGTTTTTTGGAATAATTATTTATCACTTCTATATAGCTTGTCTATCATATACTGATGCACGTTACGTAAATCGCTCAGGTCCGCACTAGAAAACTTCTCGTTTGTCGGTAGGTATTCGCTATCACAGAAGTCACATGCGCTAGCAACGCACGCTGCACGATTTCGCTTTCTATGGTAATAATCCGCCGCCAACTCTGACACACACTGACTGTGCAGTAGCCAGTCGACTCCTTTATACAGGTTAATGTTGCGTCATGATGGTTCGTGAAATTACGAGATCAACCCAGTCATTTTGAGAGATTTCGCTAGTGTGTGATTCCTTCTGATTCTGCCTGTTTGTGACAATATATATTTATTTCTCGTTTGCATTACCATTGACTCCAAATAAAAGAAGATTACAGATGATAACAGAATGAGATGCAATCCTTCAATCCAAAGCTCTCAGCGGTTAACGGTATAACTGGAATAAATGTGTAATATTCAGGAATAGGAAAAAGGTTTGTCACTTTTCTTATGTTATTGTCACAAGATTTAATGAATAAACTTTAAGTATACAACACTAATACGACTACTCGCTTTATACGGGTGTGAAGTTTGGTCTCTCACTTTATGGTACGTCTTCCAAAATAAAGTCTTATAGCAATATTAGGTGAGTCACGTACCATCTACAACGCTTTATTAAACAAGGCAACAAGATCAAAACCGAGGAGATAATCAAAATATAGGTGCACAATCAATGTCAAGGCAGTTGAAATTGTTCTCAGGTTTTCACGGCCGTTCATAATCTCCCGGTTTTTGAGTTTTTGGAATTTTCTGCCATGTGTGTTTCTATGTGTCTACGACCTGTCTGGCCGATGTTACAATGGCATCCGAAACATCAGCCAATCAGTGACTGATGAATTTATTAATATACACACTGCACATATGTATATATATATACAGAGTGTCCGAGCCTTTACAGGTGGATTCCTGCCTTGATAATGAGTTGAAAATGTTCAAGCAACCATGACCATTATATCAATACTTATCGAGATATGCAGTTTCAAAATTTGTATTTTTTTTTTCAATATTCCTAACCTATTTTTTTTGCAAAAAGTTGAACTATCATTTCAGTAACTTATATTGATTATGAATAATTCATTCGCTTTAATACAATTCACACAAAATAATAAAAGCCTTGCAATAATTTTAAATAGAATTTTTTTACAAGGTTTTCAACATTTTATTTCAGTTGTATTGAGGCGAATGAATTTTTCATAATCGATATAAGTTTCTGTAATGATAGTTCAATTCAATATTTCTGACTCATTTTTTGCAAAAAATGAGTCAAAAATATTGAAAAAAAATGCAAACTCTGATATTGCATATCGTCGGCGTCAGTGCAGGACCTTGTAAATACACGAGACTTATTTTTACAGGAGACACTTAAAACTCTCCCAAAAGCATTCAAATGTCCCATTATGTACTTAGAAGCTTTTAGATTATCCTATTTTATGGACCGAGTATGTTGACTAGCAACTTGAATTTTTGTCACTAGATGGCAGGATGGGTAATTTAACGATTTCCATCAAAAACGTGTTTTAACCAAAAATTGTAAATTACAAGATCCTGCACTGACGCTGACGATATGTATCTCCATAACAATTATATTAGGTCATGGTTGCTTGAAAATTTTCACTCGTTATTAGGGCAGGAATCCACCTGTAAAGGCTCGGACACCGGTCACCACTAGCTAGCTTTCTATATTATACTTTAAAAATTTATAAATAACTTAACTTTAAAAATTAAATATGTATTCCAAATTATTCTAGAAAATAGATCAAATTAATTGCATATTAAATTTGATTCTGATTCAAATAAAACTACATATATGATAATGCTAATAATGTTTTTGCCACTTGAGTTTTATTATTCTATCCTTTATAGGGCGTAAGCCAAAACTGGTCAAAATATCGACCACTCATATTTAGGTTGATAATTCATATATTACTCATAGTATTGTCCACCTCAGTTGCGCAAGACGTTCTCAAGAATGTTAATTGGTTGGTAAAACATTAAGCAATGTGAAGTTTGCACCGAATCACTTGCAACCATTTTTCATGTGCGATGAGCCATCCCGTTTTTGAATTTCAAATGTAGTTGTTGCCCTATAAAGGGTTAAGGCCATCCGATCCTATTAATGAACTAAATTGTTCTATATATATATAGAACAATTATAAAACTTGAATTTGTGTTGAATTCCTGTTGAGGAAACCGACATTGTGCTGTGACCTGGTGGTATTAAATAATAAAACTCAAGTGTTCATATGTAGAGTTATCGCTTCAAATATTATAAATAATATTTTTGCAATGATATGGACTTCCATAACATAAAAACTGTGATTATGTTTAGGTATTGAAACAAAAATTTAAACCGTATAGATTTGATTCTCGATGTTTCGCTGGAGTTACATCACGGGGTCTCCAGGAGTGTCCTTTCACTATGGGGGTCAAGGATGTACACATCTATACAGTTCGTGTAGAATATGCGTTTTTATTTCTATATGCCGAATGACCGTAATATAAACCTTAAGTCTGTAATTATGTTTACTCTTCACTATCATAATGCAACTACAATAGCCAGAAAAGAAAAGGAATGAATACTTGCTACTATAAAAATAAATTATCAAGGAATCATAAAAAATTACATTATAAATTATTATGTATATCGAGTTAGGCCTCGGGTACGATACGAGCGGCAAGCGGCAGAGCGTCAGTGCGTCAAGGCGCCCGAGTAGTGAAGGAAGCCGGCCACGTATGACTAACCTCAGTACTGTACCGTCAATGTGACCCTTACTACTCGGGCGCATTGACGCTCTGCCGCTTGCCGCTCGTATAGTACCCGAGGCCTTACACTTTAAAAATTTATTTTATTTTTATTCTTTAGTAAACAAATAAGAATCATTTTAATGTCTCTGGTATTTAACCGGTGACACACTAACCGTTATTTAAGATTTGTATCCGATTGTGTCGATGATTGGCAGCTTATTTTTGTAATTCGACTACAACCATCGGTACTAGACAATAATTAAATATTAGTTATTAATCATTGATACAATCAAATACAAATCCTAAATAACTGTACCGAAAATAACCGGTTTATATATATATATAAAATAGCGGTTTAACCATCACTAGTCTCTAGTGGTCGTATCATTCTGCGATTCTTTTATCTGTGTTATGTCTGTCACATACAGTATTACTTGCTTATTTTTTGGAACATATTGGAGGATTCATTTTCAGGACTGGTGCAATTTGTACGGCATCATAATTATTATCAGAACCATACAGTGAAAGTATATTTGTTATTGTGTGAATTTTTTTATACTTGACAAATTTTTAGTCAACAGTTTGCATAGTATGGATTATCTAAGCAAGATGGTATACTGATAATACATTCAATAAAAAAATATTTTACACAGTGATGTATGTTAGTGTGACTTTATTTTCCTCTGTTATTTTAATTCTAATATACAAAGTGAATTTCTTTCATTGCTTTACCATTCGTCTGCGGTCTATATGTAAATATCATTATTAAACCATGTACGCTTAATAGTATTATTTTCCATATAAGCTTATTTGTATGCATTGTACAAAATAATTTATTTGAATAAATTAAAATGAAACTATAATTTTTGTTTTTTTTTTGTGTAAAATTGCAATATGTAAAAACCTCCATAAGTCTGAAAAAATGTATGTTTTTAAACATTTCAAAGATGTTTGTAGTGTAGTATCACCTTTGATATAATAATAAATATTAGAGTCATATTTATTATTATGTACTAGCTGTTTGTACCCGGCGTTGCTCCGCTTAAGGATTTAGTTAAAAATAAGTTTGTGGGAGGAAACAAAGGTTCCATTGTTTTGCAAAGACTCTAATAAAAACAAAGTTTCCATTTAATCTAGGCTGAGATGGCTAGGATGTCCAAGAGGGAATTGTGGCCTATTTATTCCGCCGGGACCTAATGAATGAGTGCAAAATATGGGTGAGATCAGTTAAACATTGTAGATTTATACAGAAAATATATCAGGTGAAGGGTTGGGGTAAAAGGGGGGAAAAGTTGTCTGTTACCCGCCGGGTACTAAAGAATAAGTATGCAAAATTTGGGTCAAATCGGTCAAACTGTGTAGATTTTTACAGAAAATATATCATGGGAGGGGGTGGGAAAAGGGAGAGAGGGTAAATGTCTGTGTTACCCACCGGGTCCTAAATCATAAGCATGCAAAATTTGGGTCAGATCAGTCAGTGTAGATTTGTACAGAAAATATATCAGGGGGAGGGGGTAAATGCCACCTATGTTACCCGCTGGGTTCTAAAGCATAAGTATGCAAAATTTTAGTCGAATTGGACAAACGGTGTAGATTTGTATAGAGAACAGGCAGACAGACATTGAGTTTTATAGGTATAGATTATATCATAAAAGCAACAAAGTAAAATATGGCATGAAAAGTAAATTAAATTTATTTAATTAACTTCTCATTTAGTTATTTATTTATATGTATGTACATACATTTAATTTATCGTTCTTTAATAAGTGTAATTATAATAATTTTATCATTTATCTGATTAATTATCTCTTATCTTCCTATAATCATTGTACGAATTTTAAGAGTGCCAGATCTTACTAATATTTTGAACTTGAAAACTGGTGAATAATTTCAGATCAATCCTTCCTTTTCCAAATTATTCATAATCTTATTGATTTTCCGAAATCACCAGCTTGCTATCCTTCCATATCCCATTCAGTCACATCTACCAGACAGAGCTATCTCTTTTTCCTTTCAACTTGTCACACCAATAATAGGAAATCCTCTCCCACTCGTAAACGCCTTTTCTTTATAAGTCCGTTGGTAATAATAACTGTATACGAGAATACATATTATATATATATTTTTTTAACTCGCCTATCCCAATTATAATAATTTCGTTGTCTGTTAGTAATTTTTTTTACGTAAATTTCTTTTAAAGTATTTTTTACTTTTTTTATGCATTTTTTTTTCATATGCAATTAAAAAAATATACGTATTTTTTTCATTTTTATACATAATTTAAAAAATAATTTAAGTTAAAAATTTTACGTAATTTTTTTTTCCTCAAAACTCTTATGTATTTTTTTCATTTACTGTTTTATGTAATGTTTTTTTTTCTTTTCCTTTTTTTATTTTTTTTTCTTTATAGTATTTTTTTTCTTTTATATATATATATAAATACTTATTTTTAGGAACCGACATGTAAAAGTACTGTAATTTTTGACGGGTTACAGCTAGTTAAATATAATTATTATTTTTAAAAAATATTTTTACTCTATTTTTATTGTTTTCATTGAACTGATATTTATTGTTTTATTTTTTGACTAAATCAAAGTTTTCGAACTAAATCATCTGAAAAATAAAACACATTCATTGTTTTCATAATTAATTTCTGACCATTCTTATAATAATAATTCAATTAACTTGAATGTCTCTTCATTGTTTCACGATAGCAACATTTCGACGATCTCCGAAACACGATAAAGCCATGTATTCACTAGGGGACAAATTGTCCCTCAAGAGCACGCGCGACATAGAGTCTACGTGACGTTGCAACGTCGTGCACTGTTCTGCGACGTCGCGCACAACATAGCGCGGCATTTCTACGTGCCGTGACAACGTTGCCATGCGCACGGTAAAGTAGCCGGCAAACATCTTGAAATTTTTCAGCGTAGTGGGGGGAAGTTTGCGCATGAACCTTTCCACCAACGAGACCCAAAATTTGTCTGCTGCGCATTCCCCCACTACGCCAAAAAATTTCAAGATGTTTGCCGGCAACTGTACCCGAGCGAGCTCACTGCGACATTACGCCGCGCGTCAGTACCGCGTGGTATATTTACAAGTGAATGCGCATGCGCCGTATCCGTCAATGACATTAACGTGGGGAAACGAAATTGTTCTCCAACTTATCGCGCTCTACCAAAGTCGTACAATTTTGTGGGACACTTCTAACCGTAAATATAAAAATTAAATGATGTGAGGGCCAACAGCGTTCCTTAATATTGTCTTGCTTGGCTATGGAAGGTCCGATTATTTGTAATAAATTGTCAAAATCAGTTGTTGTCATTCGAGTGAAATTGACAAAAGAGCCGTCAGACATTCGAAGATCGCATGTCATCATCATCCATCCTTCTTTCTCTTTGCAGTAAATAATTTCGCACCCACCACCTTTTTCTTCTCTTACGTTTCGATAAACTCGTTAAAATAAATAGATAAGCAGCTGTCATCATAACCTCATCGGGCGGTAAGTGTAAATAGATACACAGCTGTCATCATAACCTCATCGGGCGACATTTCCGCGACAAGTGATATGCGAGTCCCGGTGTGTACACGTCAAATGACCGCGTCGTTGTCCCCGAAACATGAGCGTAGATGTTGATGCGACATGCCGTGCGGAATGTTTCGCGATTTGTTCCCTAGTGAATACCACGTGAATACATGGCTTTAATGTGTGCTCGAAAAACCGACCACTTAACCAACCTCCGCCAACCTGCGCCAAAACCCTGTACACATTGGGCCAATCTTCTGCGCATTCCCCCACTACGCCGAAAAATATTCAAGAAGTTTGCCGGCAACTGTACAAATAATGAAGGATTCATTTTTAATCCTTCAAATAAGTGAACGTGTACCTGTTGAAGCCTTCATTCTAAAATGTAGTTTTGCCCTTCGCTATTGATCATCAGTAATAGTGAACATTAAGAAAAAAGTATAGATTTTTGCGCTTTAGACGAATTAAACAACATGTTTCCGCAACATTATTTGAATTTTTATTACTACCACTCACCAATCAAACAATTCTAAGCGCTTGACTTAATTTGAAAAATTGAATTTTTAGGTGAAAAGTATTTTGTGTAAGCAAATTTTCTGAAACAAATTTGTTTTAAATAAGAATATAATAATAGCCGTGCTTACATAATTTGCGACAAAGAATATATTGCCTAGGAAAGACAAATTGTGCAAGATGCACTCATGGCTAATGGATACTCTTCGAACGTACGGACATCACAAAAACAATCCAGTATATGCGATCTCCCAAGAAATAAAGCATACTTACCATATATCAGAGGTCTTACGGACAAAATCAGCTGGGTGTTGCTGAAATTAAATGTAAAAACAATTTTCAGCCCCCCATAATTCGCTCACGTATGTTGGGTAGTGTGAAAGATAACACACCGTTCGAGACTCCAGGTGTACACAGAGTGCCATGCGATTGTGGAGCGTTCTACATAGGACAAGCCAAACGCAATGTTTGAAGGAACATATTGGAGCAATTAAAGATAACAACTCCAATATATCGGCAATCTGCGAACAATCCAAAGGGAATCTCTGTCACTTCTTCAGATTTGACAAGACAAAAATCTTATCAACAGAACCGCGCCAACCCAAAGTGGTGAGGGAGTTCATTGAAATATACAAACAATTTCAATAGAGATGTCAGTTACAAACTATCAAGTATTTGGCGCCCTGTTCTCACGACTTTAATTCAACCTTTGAGAGACGTCGCAGAAAAGTCTGCCGACGTAATCAGTAATCCAAAGGGAATCTCTGTCACTTCTTCAGATTTGACAAGACAAAAATCTTATCAACACAACCGCGCCATATACCCGAAGTGATGAGGGAGTTCATTGAAATATACAAACAATTTCAATAGAGATGTCAGTTACAGTAGCCGGCAAACATCTTGAAATTCTAAGGCGTAGTGGGGGGAAGTTTGCGCATCTACCTTTCCACCAACGAGACCCAAATTTCGTCTTCTGCGCATTCCCCCACTACGCCAAAGAATTTCAAGAAGTTTGCCGGCAACTGTACAAACTGTCAAGTATTTGGCGCCCTGTTCTCACGACTTTAATTCAACCTTTGAGAGACGCCGCAGAAAAGTCCGCCGACGTAATCAGTATACATTGGCGACCTCATCGTAGAAGAAGTGAACATTTCACAACAAAGTTCATATAATTTACGCCCCCGGACACGGAAACTTTAATGAAGGAAAAAATAAATAAGTCACGACGCTTGCGTACAACAAGTTAATTGACAGCAATGAGATAAAAGTAGCATTTTCTGCCCCGCTTGACACCTCCATTTATGGGCATTAGCAATATAGGAGTACTAGCTGTGCCTGCGCGGCTTCGCATGCGTAGATTTTTTGTACACTGTTTGGATCGTCATAGAACTTTGGGGAACCTTCTAGAACATTCTCCTTCCAGAACTTTCAAGAAATTTATTGAATGTACAGGAACCTTCTAGACACACCGACACATTCCGCCACTCAGTTTAGAACCTTATAGAACTTTCGAGAATTTTCTAGAATCTTCTCCTTCCAAAACTTTCTAGAGCAGGTTTCTCCGGAACCTTCTAGAATCACCGACACAGTCGGTGCGCCTATTTTGAAACAATCTGAAGTATTTGCGGCCTCCCCATAACAAAACAGTGTGCCAGAAAGCACATTTTCGTTACCCACTCCCACCCACGTACAGCCACCCCCACCAAACACGCATATTTTCGATGTGACACCAAGAGCTATCCACCACCATAACCAACGGTGGGTGGTTGTGGCTGGTTATGGAGAAAACTTGGTGGGTGGGGAAACACGGGTTTCTTTTATTGATATTGATTACATGTTATATAGTTTTGACAACTAGTGACATTTATGTCGATCTGTTGTGATATTGGAATTAAAAAACTACACTTATAGTAGTAATCTATCTCATTTTATGAAATTATTTTAATTTTATTTTCTTATTATTCTTTTGAAATCTATTACGATTTTTCATTTATTTCAAATGTTTGACCAT
Organism: Agrypnia vestita; assembly: GCA_016648135.1. NCBI lineage: Eukaryota > Metazoa > Arthropoda > Insecta > Trichoptera > Phryganeidae > Agrypnia > Agrypnia vestita. The sequence goes on along the minus strand of JADDOH010023879.1, from coordinate 18,776 downwards.
GCCAGGACTTATTTATAGTTTTTCTTCCGAGAATTGAAATTGTCTATATATTTTTATTTTAAAAACGTGTTTATAATTTGTCGTTGGTGTTTTTGGCATTTAGCGATAACCATAGATACGCGGTACACCGTTTGGCGAACCACCATGGCCGATCCGCTGAGTTTACTTCGACAATATAATGTGAATAAAAAAGAAATAATCGAAAGAGATAGTCAAATTATATTCGGAGAATTCTCTTGGCCTAAAAATGTTAAAACAAACTATCTTATGTGGGGGTAAGTGTTCGGCACTATTCTTAAATTAACTTTTATCAGATGACATTTCTTGTTTTGGTTGCATAGGTGATGTGTCGTTAGTGCATATTTTTTACTTTTTACTCGGTTTCAGTTCGGGAAAGGATGGAAGTGTCAAAGAATACTATACACTGGAGTGTTTACTCTTTATTCTTAAAAATATTACCCTCACTCATCCCGTTTATGTCAGACAGGCAGCAGTAAGTGACTACTTTCGCATTCACTTTATGTTTATTTTTAGTGTTACTTCTGCGCAGGTTTTAACATATTTGTAATTTTGTAACCAAATTTCCAACAGTATTTTAGGGTTGTTTAAAACTTTCGGAATATCATTTCACTTTTATGACTTACAGTTTTTAAAATGCTTGCTTTTCATTCTATTTAACCATTTAAATTTTAAATAGTTCTAAAGTGTATTCATTTTCATTGAATCTCGATAAATGACATTGATATGTTGCCTAAACTTCAGATACAAGATCAAAACTGAATCGCTAGAACAACATTTATTATTTTTGACGATTGAGAACCTCTGGGTTGATTCTTATTTTAAATTTATCCATTTCAGGCAGCAAACATACCTGCGGTGAGAAGACCTGACAGAAAAGAACTCTTGGCATATTTAAACGGTGAAACAGCAACATGTTCTGCCATAGACAAAAGTGCTCCATTAGAAATCCCTACACAGGTGGGTATTTTCATGATCAAAATATTCTCATTTTCATTTTTATTTATGAATGTTTTATTTTAATGGTTAAAAAAAGTAAAACATAATATCACAGTTGACTTGAAGTACCTAAAATTGTTATTAGAGTCACCATAAAAGTCTACCTAACACATCACTGGGCGCTGGTTCATTCTACCCTTTTTGATAGGTTAATAATATAGCAACATATCCGAGGGCCTTTTGCCAAAAGGGTATAAGTGATTATTTCAATCTTTACAAGAGAGCAAAAGAAATTTTTGTCAATATTTATTTTATTGTTAAATGATATTTTTCCAAAACAAATATGGAAGTCATTATAAAAGAAATATTGACAAAACTTTATTTTGCTCTCCTGTAAAGTTTAAAATAATCATTACGCCCTTCTGGCTGAGGAAACTATTATGTATATCATAAATTTAATCATGTAAAAACCTTAACCCTTTTCACTAAAATTTCTTCCATTTATATATTGTAAGTCTTATTTGTCTAAAATGAATTTATATTTTGAGTGAAAACACATTTCTTTTTAATTCAAATATAATTACATGCAATATATGATGAAAAAAATATGTGCCAAAGTGTGTAAAAATCTACACTTTAAATGAACTATTATGTACAATAAATGGAGTTGATGCAACCAGCCCTAATAGATCGACGCCTGGAGACTGCCAAAAAATTAGTGCTAAGAGTGAATCAAACTGAAAACTGCCACTTTCTAGCCTCATTTTCACAAATATACAAAGGACTAGTGGCTTCACATGTGTTTATAGCCTCGTAATATTTACATGTTTCTTTTTAAACTATTACTATTAATATCTTATTCAAATATTGCATTTAGAAATTTATAAATTATTAAATACCATTCTTTCAATTATTAGTACAGAAAATTTGATTATAAATTTAATATTAATATATAAATTGTGTCTCATTAGGTGAAGCGTTCTCTGGAGCACGATGGGCCAGAGTTGCATCCGAAGAAGGCGCGGTTCGAGGAGTTGCACGTGCAAAAAGTGCGCGAGCAGTTGGCCGCCCGCCTGGATGCTCCCAAAGAGGCCTCTGTCACTGTCGACAACATCAAGTAAGCCTTCTTTAGATTCCTTATCTAGCTCTCTTGCTAACTATGGTGGCCATCAGCATAATCAAATCCCTGACCTATGTTTTTGTAGACCAGTCTCTCGATAACTCCATCATTGGACCACAATTCATTGCTTATTTCTTTACATTAATTTAGTATCTTTTGCCATCTTCACTTAAAAATAAGAGCAGGGTTTTTAATTAGCCTTTGTTTTATTCCATTAGATCCCTTTCAGAGGCTATGTCTGTCGAAAAGATTGCCGCCATCAAGGCTAAACGCTTGGCCAAAAAAAGAACCACGATAAAGAGTAATGACTATTCAGATTCTCTGGGTGTGGTGGGTTCTGATCTTCGGGTTATCCTGGACTACGACGTGGATCAGACTAAGGATATTATCAGCAGGGAAAGGCAATGGAGGACCAGGACCACTGTGTTACAGAGCACAGGAAAGGTAAATATTTACTTTCTCCTGAGGGAGTGCATGTTTTAAAACATGTGTAAAAATTACATTGAAAATAAATTTGAAGTGTTGGACATTCATTGTCGCAGTACAAGTGTATCATTTGAATCGGCGTCTAATTAAATTATTAGTATAATAATAAAGAAAATGAGATACTCCAATCATCGCAAACTAGATTTCATAAGCATTACTTGTCAACTTAGATAAATCTAAATACAGTAAGACCCCATTAATTCGAACCCCGATAATTCGAAAAAATTTAACTTACAAGTCTCAAAATGTGAATTTCATAGTAGATTAATTATTAATCTACTATAAAATTCACATTTTACATTAATTTCGTTCTCTGCCTGTCCGTCCGTCTGTCTGTCTCTGTAACTTTGTGTAACGTCCGTAACTTTTTATTGTCAATAATTTTTTTGGAAATTTTTTATTTCAAAAAAAATTTTTAAACAATTTTTTTTTTACGCTTCAACAGGCCAGGAGGCCCAATTACAGAAGCGAAATACATCTCAAAACACCCAGGCTTCAGTAAATCACATAGATTAAATTGTGACCTCACCGGGAATCGAACCCGGAACCCTCGGTTTGGGTAGCCAGTGTCATACCTACTGCGCTACGAGGGCCACATTTTTACGAAATGTTTTTTAATAAAATGAATAAATATTAAATATATATTAATTCCTTATGAACCGACATGTAGAAGAACCACCATTTTTGACGGGTTACAGCTAGTTTGAAATAATTTTTAGCCTCTTGTGCCATAAATCAATACATTTTAGTTTACATAATCAGATTTTTTTTTGAAATTGACAAAATGACAAAATTTAAAAAATATTTCGATTTTTTTCACAAGTGAAAATATTTTTTTTTTAAAAAATAGAGATGTGAACACGGAATACGTGTCACATCAATATTCTTACTATTTTCAAACTAAGTTAAATGCTTGTGCTATGAAAATAGGACTAACTTGCTAGTCTGGAGTGAGGTTCGAACCCGCAAACTTTGGATCACGAGGCCAGTGTCCTAACCACAAGACCAACAAGGTACTCAAATACATATAAATATACATCAATACCGGATACTTCAGTAATATAAATGTCGCGATCTTTGTGTTTTGAAATTATTTCTTGAACTCTGCAAAATACGCAAATGTTTTTCACAAAATTAATGGCTTTTTTCACGACTTTTACGATTATTGATAAATTTCCCAATCACATGGCGATTTTTTTTTTATATCCTGAATTTCCAATTAACGGATTTCCGCATAATTCGAAATATTTATTTGGGTCCCTTGAATTTCGAATTAATGAGGTCTTACTGTATTATGATCATGTAAACAAATGTCTTTTCATTGCAGTAGTTGGCCAGATTCTTATTCTGCATGAATAGATTAAAGATTTCAGCATGAAACATTTAGTTAAATTACATATGTCGTGCAATCATAATTTTTTTACAGATGTTTGCCAAGAATATACTGGCATTGCTATCCTCAATAAGGGCGCGCGAGGAGGGCCGGCCGGTGGGCGGGGCTGCTCCACCTCCACCCACCACGGGGCCCACGTCAGCCCCGGCACAGAGGACTCAAGGGCAACCCGCCATGTACAACAGATACGATCAGGAGCGTTTCATCAGACAAAAAGAGGGTGAGCTTTATCAAGATAATTTGCGTTTGATAACTTACTATTTGTTTTTTATATTATATTAAGTATTACCATGATTAACTTCACTGGAAGACCTTGCTTAGTGTGAATTTGCATTGCGCGGACATCAATTATCGCGCTCAAGTAAAATTATAATTGAAACATGATTTTGGAAGAGGTAGAGCTGTATTTCCTATAAAATTTCAAATTCAGCGCGTTCTAGATAAGTAAGATATTGCTGCCTTTGCTTTTATACCCCATATATATAGTATATATTTTTTTTGAATTATAATTCATTTTATTCAATTTATTATATTCATTTTTGTCTATTTCACCTAGTGCGATAATTTACCACGTTAAATACGTTGTATTCGTAGTATTTAAACACATTAAAATATCAATATTTTCTTTTACTATTTCTCTGTAATCTAGAATGACCAGAGTAATTATTAGATGTTTTTGTAAAAAACTATTTATGTCTTGTGTTTACAAAACAGAATTGAATAGAATGCGTTTGGTGTCTTGTGTCATTTTTTTAATTGAGGTGTACAGAGTTGCATATTGGGTGTGTTAAACACTATATATTCTGCTTTAAAAAAGTTGAAATAAAAATTCAACTTATCATTGAAATTCTATTTGGATTATTTATTGATATTGGTGATTCTCTGGAATAATCTTTCAGTTATGATAATATATTTTTGTTACGGTACCATGTTGGATAGTTTAATGTTATTTAAAAAAAATCCTAATGCTTGTTTGTTACAGAAACGGAGGGCTTCAAGATCGACACCATGGGTTCCTACCACGGCATGACTCTGAAGAGTGTGACAGAGGGGCCCAGCGCAGCCCCCAGGGGGAGACCGGGACCCCCAGTGGCGGCTCCCGCAGGTAATCTAAAACGTAATATACTGCATTTAAATTAATTAAATTAGTATGCGAAAATATAAATTCTAATATTCCTTGTAACTAAATTATTTTTAGTAGTGGCAATATTTGCATTGAATTAGGCAGATACAATAAAAAAACTCGCTTAATAAATTCACTTTTAATAAGTTTTCCCGCTAAATAAGTTTAAATTCTGAGGTCCCGAAAAAGTCCCATACAAATTCCATATATTTTTTAGGCTTAATACGTTTCCTGCTTATGTTCGTTTCTCGCCTAAGTCGTGAAAATATTTATAGCCAAACTCAATTTATTCATACAAATAAATCTTCATAATACGTTTTTCGGAAGACGAAATTTGTTCAACATTCCTAAAAATGAAAAATGGGCGCAATAAAAATTAAGTGGGTTTGGCGGCGTCACAAAAGTTCTAGCCGCTGAAAAGGCTCTGTAGTGTTTTAATAGGCTAATAAAATAATATTTAATAAATAAATTTATCCGGCGATTATTTACGATAATTTTTTCAAAATCAATCAACGTCGGCGCAAAATAAATTCGCCTAAACGAAACTGTTTTTATTTTGGTCGTATTTCTTCGAGGAAACAATTAGCAATATTAATTACGTAATATATCCTATTGTTTTCTAAGGCCGGCGTCACACTACGTGTATCTTCCGTCGCGTTTTTGACGCCGCGGAACGCCGCTACTACGCGGATCATCAATCGTTCCGCCGCTGCCGCGTCTGTTAGGTTCCCCGCTCGCGGAACTTACGTCAACGTAAAATCGGTGACATCGCGTTTCATGTTTTTGATTGCAACGCGCCACATTTGACAGATTGTCCGCACGTGTTTGTTCTCCGCGCGGTCCGCCGCGGAATATAGTAGGTATGTGACGGCTAAATTCGGTTGCGGATTTGACGCGACGTCAAAGACGCGACGGAAGAAACGAGTAGTGTGGCGGCCGACCTTAATGATACAGAAAACGGATCTAATTTGATTTAGCAATAAAAAATACCACGAATTTTCTTTGCGCCCGGGAAAATATTAAGGTAGTCTAAAATCAAACGTAATTAAAATAAAGAAAATCGTAATTAATCACAAATAAAAGGACGTTGCTCAAGGCGGTATGTTGAATGTACACCTAAATTATGTAGAAATCATCAAAAGGGATAAATTTTTAAAATGAAGTCAAATAGAATACTATTTACAAATGTTTATTTTTTACAAATATGCAATCTTTACCAAGCCAGAGAAAATAGATACAGGTAGATTTTTGTATTTTTTTTTCGTGTTCGTGAGGTTTTTGATTTGTCAATATACACCGATTTATACTTAAATTTTTTGACAGTGCTAAGTTTTTTTACAGTTTTGGTGGTTTTTATTGTTTTCTGACCCCCAGGTACTACGTATTTATTTACATAGGTAATATTTTACAAATGTATATATTTACCTACTTCATTTTTTAAAATAAAATTTCTCTAAATTGTCATATTATATAAACGAAAATTTAATTAAAATACAAAATTAGAATGTGTAAATAATTTATGAAAATATTGAAATCACTGTTAATATGTTTTCACGCCTAATAAGTTTTTATTTGCTGGTCACTTGAAAAACGTATTAAGAGAGTTTCACTGTATTATCTTAAATTGTGCTCAAATTTTAAAACTATATACTAACTACACTACTGTGAATAAGTTTTCGAACAGTCTATTCTTCTTCGAATCAATGTTGATAACTAATAAATAAAATGTTATATTTAAAAAAATAAAAAAGCCATTATTTGGTCACATTAATATAAAGCATAATATAAAACATAAATTATTAGCAACTACATTACAGATAAAATTAAAACTTCATATTTAGTGTGCCTACCCCTTAGTGCGCACTGTTTCTGCTGTGCGTGTTGGCGCTCTTGCAATTTGTTTTTTAACCGGTCGTACACTGCGCAATTGCGCACACGATTGCTGTTTTTTAGACACTTTTGTGATGGTTATATTCATATAAAAACCAACAATAATCGCTAGGAAGTTGCAGTTTCTGGTTTCTCAATATACAGACTTCAATAATTATTTATATTTCAATAATTACTTGTACAATAATTACTTATTCATTAATTATGAAAATAAGTAACGAAATTTACTGTCAGAAATGTACGCACATGTTTATCGAATAAAACCACGGAAGCAATAACAAGTACTAGTTTTCTATTTGTATTCTTTTGCTTATGTACTTATCTTATATTTAATATTTATTTATGTTGGCTAAATTATTAATGTTTTTTAAAATGTGTGTTAAATTGAGGTTGTTACCCTTTAAAGTCTGTGTAAAACAAAGGCACCTCTAACTCGTAACCTGAACTCTAAGCAATGCTGGGCATGGACCATTAGTTGGAATGGGAATGAATGACTTTGTATTCCAGCGGGGAGCATGCCGCCACCGAGGGAACTGATTCCCACAGCGCAGGCCCGCCTACTGCCGCCCGGCACCAAGCGGCCATCCAAGACCCCCATCATCATCATCCCAGCCACCATCACCTCACTCATAACCATGTACAATGCCAAGGACGTGCTGCAGGATCACAAGTGAGTTGATCGGTGGAAGGAAATTAACTAAGTATTAAAAATTGAATTAAGATAGTCATTCCTACATACGAGGTATGATCAAAAAATACGGTGAATAATATAATTACAAAAAATGAAATAAGTTTATGACAAATTTGACTTTATCTCCTTTAAAGTACTCTCCTTGGCTGGCGATGTACTCATCCCAATGGTGATTCCATAATTAGAAACATTTTTTTCTTTTGGAAGGGCCATCAGCTGCCCTGTCGTGGCCTTCTCAATGTCGGGAATGGTGTCAAAAATGTTCCATTCATCACGGTTTTTATTTTTGGAAAAACCCAGAAGTTGCATGGCGCTAAATCTGAGGAGTAAGGCGGATGCGGACAGACGGAATTTTTTTTCGGCCAATAATTCACGGATCAGAAGCGAGATGTGACTTGGCGCCTTGTTGTGATGCAGAACTCACTCGTCTCATTTTCAAATTATCAGTTAAATTGCTTTGCGTGGACCAGTAGAGATGTTTAGTTCTTCATCCCAACCTTTGCTCATCTTGAACAGACTCATTTCCACTATTAAATCACTCACACCACTTGTAAACAGTCTTCATGGTCATCACATTATCGCCATACACTGATTTTAACATTTTATGAGCTTCTTTGGCACTCTTTTGCAATTTGAAACAAAAGACGCCTTATTAGAAATCCATGGTGCGCGACAGACAAGGTAAGCGCAACCTTACTCTCGGGGTTCTGGAAGTGGCCTGATACGTCGCAACTTGTTCTTGTCACTATTATTATCAAAAGAATAGGCTAACGGGATTAATACTTTACACCAATGTAGCATCAGCTGTAGTTGTATTATATATATGTAGTTGCTGTATAAAAATTCATTCACCGTATTTTTTGATCTCACCTCAAATTAATGATGTGTGAAATGAGAAATATTTTTCATAAGATTCAAGAAATTATATACTTGTTATACTGGATAGCAAATTTCTAATTGGAATTAATATTGGACACAATTGAATAGTTTATTGGAATTTTGATGTAATTTGATTTTATTATGTTTTTAAGATCATAATTAAACGATGTTTACATATAAATATTGTTAGTGTAAAAACAGAAGCCTGTAAGTCCCAAATGGCAATTATATAAATTATAATTTACATGTTTACATTTTTTATGGCCTTGCAGAATGCTATGTATCTACAAAGTACTGATAATCCTCGTCTCTAACTTTTAGTCGTCTTTATCAAAGTTCTTAATTCATTCTTGAAGCCCCTTCTGTTTTGGGTTTTTTAACAACAATTGCACAAAGTCAAGAATCTAAATAAACATTATCTCCAAGGAGAACTTATTTTAATATTATTTTATTGATATGGTTCACAGGGAGAAACTATATGTTGTTTGCGATCTGAACTGGTCCATAATAAACTATTACTTTGTTGGAAGTTGGTGGAACATTGTCTAATGCTGTTAAAATTTTGTGTAGATATGTGTCCGTTGAAGAAAAGAAGGCCCAGGGAACGATGAGAGAGAATGAAGTGTTGCTGCAGAGACGCAAAGGGAATGCAGAAAACACTGCGGCCGCCAATGCTGCCACACCTATAACTGTAAGTAAAATGTATTAATTTCTGGCCTTTGAGTTGAAAATTATAAAATTTTCTCATATAAATTGAAAGAGTTATAAACTGGTTTAAAACGTTTTTATTTTTGCTTAGAAGCACTTATCAGATTTTTTTTTGTGTTCAACAAGCTCATTGTTCTGTAATGTGTGGATTCCACAGCTGCACATTGAGGATTTTCTTTATTCAAAGACCACTAAGTGTAGATGATAGATCTATGACAAGCTTTTTTAGACAAATTGAATTGAAGCATGTGCATAGAACATTGTATAAAGCATAATCACCATCTTTCCCAGCATGACTAGGTTGTTTTATTAGGACGCAAAATAGACATACGGGTAAAATTTCTATGAGTAATTTCAGCTTTTGAAAAAGCTCAAATACACTATGACTGGCTTTGGCCTTTTATTTTGAAAGTTTTAAATGGCGACTTAATGTTAGCATTCTATATTTTATTCATCAATTAAATTAAAATGGTTTCTAAAAGGAAGAAACATTTGAAGTCACTTTACAGAGGATTATATAATTTGTGTGTTTATTAAATAATATGTATTTAATTTATAATCTGTCAAGGGAGAGATAAACTATTGCCATATGTTACAGGTGCCGTATCGCGTGGTGGACAATCCATCTCGTCTGTCTCCGGCCGAGTGGGAGCGTGTAGTGGCCGTGTTTGTGGCTGGGCCTGCCTGGCAATTCAAAGGTTGGCCCTGGGATGGAAATCCAGTACACATTTTTGCTAACAGTGAGTATATATTTTTCCTTTCTACCAGCAAGGATTAACATACATGAGGTATGAGCTGTCGGGTTCTTTAATCAAGAAAAATCCAGGTATAGTGAGTCATAATTGTAATTAGTATTTGTTTTCATTGTAAAATTTTCTTATAAAACAGAAAAATATCAAAAACACATCGTAAGTTATTTATTGATTGTAAGCTTCTCGTGTGATTCCTAGAGCTCACTGACGTCTTCACTGTTGACTTATAAATTTATTTGTCTCTCTAAAGTGACCCGATCCTAATCACTTTCTGGCACCTTGTTAGTTTCCGGAACAAAGGGCAATCTTTCTCAGAGGGGTTAAGGGAGGAAGAAAACTAATATAACTGAATTTCCACAAGTTAGCATAATGTTTGTATTTTGTTCTAATTTTTAATTGAATTTTGTGGGGCAAAACTGAAAAAAAAACAATTGTCTGCGATGTACTCAGTGCATTTCTTATTTACAGTTTGTGCCTTCCACCTGAAGTTTGATGAGATGCGACTGGATGCGAATGTGTCCCGCTGGGCTGTGAAGGTACTGCAACTCAGCAGAACCAAGAGACATCTGGACCGGGCTGTTCTCATGGAGTTCTGGGAGTCTTTAGACAAGTAAACATATTTTATTTATTTTAGATCCATAAATACGATTATTGAATTCATAGATTAACTATTTTGTAGATTGTAAAATCTGAATTCACATAGCCATTTAATTCAGAAAATTATATAGAAATACACAGGGTATAACAGAGCTAGTCTGCAATAGCGGTGCGTCGTTCGCGAACCGGAGCAGTGAACTGGATCTTTTCGTTGAGCGGTTGTGCCAGGTCTCTTATCAGCTCATCAGCTCAATTTGAGCAGAAGAGCGGCAAGCGCATACATTTGAAAAAACCGTGGCGCGATCACTAAAACCGCGACACGGATCACCTAATAGAAATTTTAAAGTTTTTTCTATTGGTGGCAATGAAATTGAGGTGCACCTTAGATCAAAGATATACGGTACATATTTGCAATATGACCTATATCCGTGTAAATCAATACAAAACATTAAAAAACTCACATATTACATTTCAAAAATAATAAATAAGTCTATCATTTACAGATATATGGCGAAAAACAAACCACATTTGAGGTACTAAGGATGACAAGACGTTACCAGGAGATGACTAAATTTACTGCTGAGACTCGATGAGACTGTATTATACCCGGCGAAACATTTAATATTAGCTCTGAAGTCACAGAGCTCTGTCAAGGAATATGCAGAATCGATTGTCTTCCCGTAACACCCATACATTATGGAGTAATACCTAATCGGTTTAGGGATTGAGGGAGATAATTTCGGAAATTAGGAATTTTTGTTCCTTTTACGAAAGATTATTTAAAGTGAAGATTTTTATTTACATTAACAAATAATTCAATTACCATTTTTACTTCACCTTTATAAAGAATACTGAATTGTGTTTGTTTCTCCAATATTTTTAAGAGATTTTAAGTTGCATATGATTACCGCTTCTTTATAAGTACTTGAAATTCGTAACAAAGAATTGATTATTTGACTAATTATGTTTCCCGAGTCGGCTATATGTATTTTATCTTTTACGATAACATATTTTTTAGTTATATTGAAAGTTAAAATGTAATATACATATTAAGATAATTACGGATGAGAGAGGCTCATTGAATTATTTTTTTCAATGGCTTGAACTTGCGAACACACTTGAATCATACCTATACAGGAGCCTGACTCTAAGTGCCAACGCATTCTGCTAGTCATAAGAAATGTTTCTTTCAAGTATGTTTTTGGAATGATTCATTATTCCTACGATTCTCGGTGAGAGTTTATCAATATCAAATTGAATGAATTACAGGCAATGTGTGTCAAATGAATATTAATACACACATACCATATTATTAGCCATATTTTAAATATTGTACATCTTACTAAATTGTCTTATTCACTTTTTATGTCAAACATTATAATTTTTAATTTACAAGTAATCTCTGGTAAATAGTTCAATTCAACTGTGGTTAAGAAAATCTTGAAAAGGTGTACATACAAAGTGTCTCACAGCTGGTAGCAAAAACTTCGAGGAGTCTTTTGAATTGAGCAATTTTGAATAAATAATATTCTTTACATTTTGGGTGAAATGTCGACAGTTGTGGAGATAAGGCAACATCTCTTTTGCATGCTTTTTTTTCAACATTTCTGATTATTTTCTGTATAATATTGCAGTAACACTACAGTAACTCATATAGATCATTAAAAATTCATTCTCTTTAATACAAATCAAATAAAATGACAAAAGCCTTACAAAAAAATATATTTTTCAAATTTCTACAAGGTTTTAATAATTTTATTTGACTTGTATCAAAACGAATAAATTTTTTAATATTCCATATAAGTTACTGTAGATATGTGGTAAAGATAGTCCAACGTTTTACTGAAAATAAATAAATAAAAATATTGAAAAAGAAAAGCAAATATTGATGTTGCTTATCTCCGCAACTGTCGACATTTCAAACAAAGTGCAATGAATATTTTCTATTCAAAATTGCATGAAGAAGACTCCCCTGGAATTTTTGCTACCAGGTATAAGACACCTTGTATAACTGTAAAATACAATTGCATTTATAATTGTAAATCTATTTTTAATTTGAAATAATGTTGATGTATATTAATATTTCTATGACACATTTGAAACGTAACTTTTAAGTGCCTATCATTCATAATAAAAAAGCATGTTAAATGTGTTGTGACTTTTAGAAACATTCTTCCTTGATGGAACAATCAAAGTATAGCGGTCCACAACCAAAAAAGAAAGTGCTCAGGTTTAAATCCTCTTGCAATTCAAACAGTGTATTCTTTTTTTATAAATTAACTTTTTTTTATTGGTGAACATACGAACGATAGATAACAAGTTAAAATGAAAAAAATATATAATATCCATAATGTTACCGGACATTTAAGACAAGGTTAAAATAGTTAGATTTGAGTTGTGGTCTTACAAAACGTAATTGATTTCTGAGTGCATAAATCAGAAAAACAGAATTAATCTTCTGTGGCAGAAGAATCAATGCTAAAGTATTTTATAAAGGCATATTTCATCATTAATACGAGATTATATTTCTCAGTATCTCGAATATTTGAATGTTAAAATATGCCAGCTAATTCTCCAAAAGACCATTCAAACCATGTCTAGAACCTGGTTATCTTAGGAACTTTTACTGGAGCCTGAAAAGATTTTGATAACAATGAGGATCTCGTACTAAAATTATATATTCCAGATTGCTATAAATAAAGCATATATACATACAAAATGAGTGATGAACTATGAACATGCCTTTGATTTTTTACTTATTTCATTGATGTGATAATCAAAGCAGAGTCGAGAGAATTATTGTACTGTTTAATCTTAAAATACATATTTACTCTCTATCGAGCAATAAACATTATCTTTATTTTATAGTGTGTAGTAATTTGCACACTGGTTCCATCAATCCAAAAATTATTTGATTAATTGACGTGGCAGTAACTTAGTAGAGGTAACAATATGATTATTTAATTTTTTTCTATAAATTTAACTTAGTGCTGTATACAAGTCGAGTTAAACTTTATTACTACTATAGTTTTGAGATGTCCTGCTCCATAAGTAAGCTAATAGAGATTGGTTCTGACCTTTTCAGGTGGAGGGGTAGGGCGTTGAAAGCGAAGGGTATTTTCTCACTTTTTTGGGATTATGGAAAATAGGGGTGAACTATTAGGGAATGTGATGTTCATAATTTTTTTTTTGTATTCCAAGTTATTAATTCCTTATAAGATGCCGAATAGACTGTTGAAAAAATTGTTTGTTTCAATTGTATGATTTGAAAATTCCAAGAAGTTTTTTTCTAGGCGATGGCAGCATTCTTTTATTCTTGTATTTAAGTTTCTCGCTGTTTGATCTATTAATTTTTATCGCAAGCTCCACAAAACTGCACCTCTTTAAACTATAGTAGTTACAAGGTATAACTCAACGTATGTGTGATAGACCTCTTTCCATTTAAGAAAGACAATCGAATTAGTATATGTAAGCCGAGCGTACGAGCCACATTGTTTCATTTTGTTGGTGTTTATACCCGTCAACACCAACATATCGAAACAATGTGCGTGGTACGCACGGCTTACACATGCTAATTCGATTGTCTTTCTTAAATGGTAAGAAGTTTACAAAGTTTAATTTATTGAAAAAAAAATTAACAAGAAAAATATACGTTTGATATTATGTATGTCATTTGGTTGGAATTTATTCTTGGTATTTTATGTGCATGTATATATTTTGTGAATTAAATTTGCCTAACAGCCAGTGCCCTTGTAATAAAATTGAATTATTATAACAATCTATGTGGATTATGAATATCATGTTGAGGATTAGCTGCTTTTTCCATGTACACCTCATTCAAAATGTACAGGTGTTATTATTTTTGGAATGGAGTCAAAGTAAATATATTAAAATTAATATACGTAAGACGTTTACATAAGCTTACATACATTGATTATGTAGTCACTAAAGATTTATTGATTTTACAAAATATTTTTTTACCAGTGGAGTGAGATTCCTAGTTTCGGCCGCATAAAACAAAATGATTCAAAACAAACAAATTAAATAAATTTTCAATCAAATTTGTAATCACTGTTTACCCATTATGATTTTGATTTACTGATATTTAATTATACAAAAGATTTTACAGTTATTATACTACAGATATATAATTAATTATACAAAAGTAATAACTTGGACATAATAAAAGAATTTTACCTTCCATTAAAATTCCTATTTTGTTTCCCTCGACGCCTGGAATCCATTATGAGAGAACAGCCTGCTGTTTCGCCACTAGACACGCGTTCCTACCCCCTCTGATTCCCTGTTTGCGACAATTTATTCCCGCTGGTATCCCTGTTTCCGGTTTCGTCCGCGCAACGGTTTTTCTTTCATATGACTCATAATGCACCAGGTAGGGATTACCTGGATTCCAGGCGTCGAGGGAAACAAAATAGGAATTTTAATGGAAGGTAAAATTCTTTTATTTTGTGTTCCGTCTCGACGCCTGGAATCCATTATGAGAGATCTGTTTGTTATCACCTGGTGACCTAGTGGTTCGACGTTATATGTGACTGCCTATATTGGCGTAAAGAGAGGCGCTAATGAGCTCTGGGGGCATTGTTGCTTGGGGTTATCTACTATCTCTCTTTGGTAGAATTTTCGGAAGGTGATTTCACTCTGCCAGTTTCCCCTTGACAAGATCTCCTCTATCGGGTAGTTTTCCAGCCAATTCAACGAAGCCACAGCAGAACGAACACTTCCTGGCGTTGCTTCCACTCCAGCCTCTCTTAGGATTGACTTGATCCAACCACCTATCATTGTCCGTGAAGCTGGCTTTACTTCACCTGCTGTCGTCACAAATAGTTCTTTCATGTCCGGCTTTCGTCTCGGCTGTGAGAGTGAGACCAGCTTTCGGATCCAAAACAAGGGGTTGATGTTCCTTTCATCCGATGCGCTCAACCTCCATCCCGATTGTTTGTGTCTTGCCGTGTCAGTCTTCGCTCCAAAGGCTGGCCATAGCGTGATGGAGTCTCCTTTGTCGATCAATCGGTCCGGGGTGACTCTGAGAAGTGTCAGATCTTGGACTCTTCGCCCAGATGCCATGATGAGTAGTATGGCCGTCCTCCTTGACACGTCATACAGGCTGTTTCCTTGGCGGGTTTTCACGTAGCCACTCCACCACTACTCGGGGGTTCCAGATCGGGGGTCTCTCAGTGCATCCACCAGAAACCGAGATGGCTTTAAGGACGTGCCTGACGAGGAAGTTCGAGCTAATCTTATCTGCATCAAGAGCTGGGCCACAGAAGGATACGATTGCCGATTTGTGGACCAATATTGTTCGAGGGGCTAGCCCTTCGTGGATGAACAGGTTGGCCAGATATCTTGCCACTGTTGCAGGGGGAGGGTTATGAGGTTGGACAGAATGCGTGGTACACCATCGCTGCCACCTATCCCAGGCCGGCTTGTAGGTGTTCAGCGTTGAGCCTCTCCAGCCAGATCTGAACAGCTGCTGTTCCTCCTGGCTCCAATCCGCTATAGCCTGTTCCCACCCACTGCTATTCTCCAAACTTCCAGTTGGAGGTCCTACACCCTCGGTGGGGGAAACCCTGTCGACGTATCGATCAGGACGCTTTTCAGATCTCTTACGGTGGCCCTCCCTTTTCTCGTTGTTTGAGATCGGCCCTCCAGAATGTCTTCTCCCATCTTGGCACAACTAGGAGAAGGATGCCTCTTGCCAGGTTCAAGTGCGCCAGTACTCTTGGGACGAGATTCGGCGGCGGAAATACCCAGGCCAGCTCGTAATCCCAATGCTGACTGAATGCGTTGAGATAGGAGGACGAGCAATCGGTTGAGTCTAGCGACACGTAGTTTGGCACCACATGGGCGGTGGCCGATGCGAAGAGGTCGATCTGAGGACGTCCCCATATTCGGAATATTTCCTCTGTCGCTGGTTCCAGGAGGTGCCATTACGGGAGTGGTGTCCCCCGAGAGAGTCGGTCCGCAATCCCGTTGTATCTCCCTGGAATGTACTGCGCTGTCAGAGATATTTCCTGCTGGTCGATAAACTCTAGGAGGTCTAGAGTTATCTTCAGAAGGCCCAATGATCTTGTCCCCCCCTCCTTGTTGATGTAAGCCACTACTGTCTTGTTGTCTGTCTGCAGTAGGGTCTTCGTTCCTCTTAGCAGGTAAGCGTGATCCCTGATCACTGCGTAAACAGCGAAGGCTTCTTTCTGGTTGGAATGCCACCGCATCTGCTCTGGGGTCCACTGGCCTGATATCGTCTTGTCGTCCACCTGGCCGCCCCAACCTGCGTCCGCTGCGTCTGTAGTCAGGAAGTGGGAGAAGGGGGCTTTGTGTATTGGGCAGGACTCCCCTACGGCCTCCAACCACCACTCTAGGTCTTGCCGAACCGCGGCAGGAAGCTCCACTTGTCTGGATGGCTCGTGCCTCTGCAGCTGGCGGCTGAATCTCTGCAGTCTTCGGCAATGCAAACGACCCCGAGGGGTGGCGAAGTTTGCGAAGTTGAGTCTCCCCAAGAGGCCTAGAACCTGCTTGGGGGAGCAACTGCCGGCCTCGATCGGGCGGCGCAGTACTTGGCGAAGGCCAGAGCACTTGCGGTCCGAGAGGGATTTCTGGTTGGCTTCCCAAGAGGCCTAGAACCTGCTTGGGGGAGCAACTGCCGGCCTCGATCGGGCGGCGCAGTACTTGACGAAGGCCAGAACACTTGCGGTCCGAGAGGGATTTCTGGTTGGCTTTGGTGTCCCAAGTTATGCCCAGAAACTCCAGCTTTTGGGTAGGTATAAGGACACACTTGTCGCGGTTGATGCACCAACCCAGATGCTGGAACAGATTGACCGTCTCTACTGCCTGGGTCGCTAGCAGGTCCCTTGACTGATTGGACAGAAGGAAGTCGTCCAGGTAGACTACGGTCCTTATTCCTCTCTTCCGCAAGAGTCCCGCTAGCCAGTTTGACAGCGTTGCGAGCATTCTCGGGGCTGATGACAGGCCAAAGGGCAGGCAGGTCATCTGGAGAAGTTCCCCGTGGTAGTACAGTCTCAGGAACTTTCGGTGCGATTCCGCTATTGGTAGGTGAAAGTATGCCTGGGTTAGGTCGATGTTCACCAACCAATCTTTGGGCCGGAGGAAGTCTGGGACCCGAAAGTGGTTGAACAGCTTGAAGGGTTTCGCCTCCACAAAGGCATTCAACGCCTTCAGGTTGAATATCGGCATTAGGGAGTTGTCCGACTTCGGAGTTAGAAACAGATTTGAGATGAAGCTCGGAGAATGATCTGCTCTTTCCAGCACGCCTGACATCTTCAGGGCCTGAATGTGACTCGACATGTCTCGAGACTCCTTCGTGCTGAAGCTGCTCAACAGCTGCCTGGTGGGGAAGAATAACGGAGGTTTGGCCACAAAGGGGATTCTCGCGCCCTTGAGGATTCTCAGCACTATAGGTGGTGCCCCGAACTCCTTCCACGTGCTTTGGAACCTCCTCAAGCGTCCTCCCCAGAACTGGTTGTTCAGCCTCGCGTCATCTTCTACCTCTGCGGCAACGGTCACCAGCGGGTTTTCGGCCGTGGTCTGCCTTCCGGTTAGGTCTCCTGTTCGGGTTCCCTGAGCCTCGCTCCCTGTGCCTCGGCTCCGGCAGAAAGGGCTTACGGGACTGGAGGTATCCCTGGTTCGGAGCTCGACGAGAAGTTGACGGCTGGGGCTGAGATGTTGACGGTTGGGCCAGGTTTCGGGTTGCGGGCGAGACCATCACCTTCTCCTGGCCCCCCGTTCTTTAGGATATACGCCGATACCTCTTCCCTATTGAACAAGTATCCCGAGCTTGGAGGGATTTTGGCCGCACCTTCTCGCACGAAAGGGTCTTTGAAGCCCTCCAATATGGCCTTTCTCCGGTTCAGTATACACTCTGCCCGTCTGCCGCACACAATATGCAGGATGTCGTCCGAAATCTTATTGTACGGAGCATCGCTGGTGAACATCGACTGAATCCGCTCGAAGAGAGCCGAAGCGGACAGATCCGTGCCGGGTTCGGATGCCCAATTCACCAGCAATTGCATCCCGTATCTCAGGGTCTCCCTCTGGGCGAGCAAGGCGTTTGAAAGCGCGGCGAGCGATCTTTTCAGCAAGCCAGTATGGGTCGGCGCGTTATCGATCCTTCTCAAGTCGTCGTTCACCGACAATTCCACAAA
>JADDOH010023878.1:0-10406 GCA_016648135.1 Agrypnia vestita | reverse complement strand
TTAGGTTAGGTTAGGTTAGGTTATGTTAGGTTAGGTTAGGTTAGGTTAGTTTAGGTTGGTTAGGTTAGGTTAGGTTAGGTTAGGTTAGGTTAGGTTAGGTTAGGTTGGTTAGGTTAGGTTAGGTTAGGTTAGGTTATGTTAGGTTAGGTTAGGTTAGGTTAGGTTAGGTTGGTTAGGTTAGGTTAGGTTAGGTTAGGTTAGGTTAGGTTAGGTTAGGTTAGGTTAGGTTAGGTTAGGTTAGGTTAGGTTAGGTTAGGTTAGGTTAGGTTAGGTTAGGTTAGGTTAGGTTAGGTTAGGTTAGGTTAGGTTAGGTTAGGTTAGGTAGGTTAGGTTAGGTTAGGTTAGGTTAGGTTAGGTTAGGTTAGGTTAGGTTGGTTAGGTTAGGTTAGGTTAGGTTAGGTTGGGTTAGGTTAGGTTAGGTTAGGTTAGGTTAGGTTAGGTTAGGTTAGGTTAGGTTGGTTAGGTTAGGTTAGGTTAGGTTAGGTTAGGTTAGGTCAGGTCAGGTTGGTCAGGTCAGGTCAGGTCAGGTCAGATCAGGTCAGGTCAGGTCAGGTCAGGTCAGGTCAGGTCAGGTCAGGTCAGGTTAGGTTTCGTTAGGTTATGTTATTAGATATTTTAATTTTTTATTTCTTTATTTTTAGAAATTATTAATATACAGCACAATATATATTATATCAAATTACCAATAAGAAAAATAAAAATATTATATATATATATATATATATATATATATTATCTATATATATATAATATATAATATATATATATATACTATATATATATATCTATATTATATATAATATATATATATTTATACAAACATCATACATATAAACATGCGCCGCGGCCGCCGTGTAAGAGAGAGAAAAAAAATGTGCCGACGATGATGATATTGTAATATAAATGAGCCCTTGCCCGGAATAACGTTGTATCCAACAATTCTTTCATTCCGAGAAAAATTGAAAAAACGAAACCAGTTACAATTTATTACATTTTATATTTTAAATATAACAAATATATAATTCTTAACTAATCTAAATATAAAATAAAGGGAAAAGTCAATTAAATTTGAATCTATTGTAAAAAAACATGCTGAATCAGTGGAAAAACGTTGTATATGAAATTTTCACAAACAACGTTATTCCGCAAAATGGATTTTTTATTCTGCTTTACTTGATAATGCCTTTTAAAAGCAGCATGTGCTCATCTAACATGAATTCACAAATGTCATCGAGGTCCTTGAGCTTAACAGTCTTATTGCCAGTAGATTGGAATACATTGAATTTAGTTCCAGGCTCCCTAACTGCATGATTTTTTCCAAACGGTAGCCAATCTTGCCCTCCTTCCACAAATAGTTGGTAGAAAGCTATAGGAGGTCCATGATTCTAATTCTTTGTGGAATGTTTGAGCTCTGATTGTGATGAGATCATTAGTAGGTAAAGATCTTTTACGGAACGATAAGTCTCTCGTACATACTATTACATATCTCCGTCTGTTTGCTGAATACGGCGTCGGACATTCATTTTCTTAATACACAAGACGAGATGATTACTTTTTTCATTGTAATTCAGTAACCTGAATACTGATTAAATATTTATCTTGATATTAAAATGGAGAAATCATCCCGGATTTAAACGTTTTTGGCACAAACTCGACCCTGCGAAAAAGAATGATGAATTAAATAAACTTTTTGTATCGGTGTTATATTAAGTTACGATATAAAGAGCACAATAAAGCCAGCATTATTATCAAAAAGCATTTCAAATATCAATATGGATAAATCAATTGAGTAAAATCGGTTAACGTTCGACAAAAAAATATTGTCACATATGAAATCACAATATCAATCAGAACTGCCAAATCGTATACAACATGTTCTGGCGGGTCAATTGCAGGTTTGATAATATTTTTTCTGAATAAAAACTTCTTTCCTGCATCCTTATACTTATTGGCTTTGATATCTTTCCAATTTAAAACATTAGATGTTCGTTTTCTCCCTTTATTCATGTGAATTAAACCACGCTCCACGATATTGACGCTCGGCGACGCCATTTTGAGAAACACTATACAACGTTATTCCACAAACCAATAACTTTAAAATGCGGCCAGAAGCCTAAATATTTTTTTCTTGACATATTATTTACCTTAATCGATGCATAATAACATACTTAACATAACTCCATCAATAACTCAAAATTGACATTTGTGTTGGATACAACGTTATTCCGGGCAAGGGCTCAAATGTATAACGATAATCACAGGCGCACTGATAATCGCGCGGCGTTCCGTCCTCGAGTACTATTTATTGTACGCGTGCAGGAGAGAGAGAGAGAGAGAAAAAAAAATTCGATAATTATACGCACACGGATCGCGCGGCCTTCTATCCTCGAGTACGATTACGAAGAGAAAAAAAAAAGTCTCTTTGGCGATGGCGATGACGATGACGATACATAAGTATCTGTACGTGAAAATCGAAAGAGAAGAAGAAGAAGAAGATATACGTTGTGTAATGTAGAATATTTAAAAATTTTATCCGTAAAATAAATAAATGCGCAACGAGCGCGGTGAGCGCCGCGACGACGCGTCCTCCGACTCGGGTGTGATATATGTGCCCACCGCGCCCGCCCGACCCGCGGAGAGCCGACACGCTACGCCCGCATCGCTCGACGGCTCGCGGGGCGGCCGCTCGCGTAAAATTATATGCGTATCGGAGAGACAAAAATTTTATGTGGTGGTGATGACGGCGATGATGATGATGATGATGATAAGTAATAATTATTTTTATTATTGTTACCGTAAAAAAAGAGAGAGTAAAAAGTTTCGGTGATGATGATGATGACGATGATGATGATGATGATGACGACGATGACGACGATGATTGCATACGTATTTTTGTACACGCGTAGTCGAAAGAGATGAAGAAATATTGTAAATATAGAATATTTAAAAAAATTATCCGTATAATAAAAGTGGTTTCTCAAATATTTTAGTTTTCATAAATAATACCTACGGTTAAAAAAAAAAAATGATATATATTTTTTTATATTTTAATTATCGCCTCGAACGTTCAGTGTCAAATATATCAATAATCAATTAAGTCTTGCCTTAATAATTTATTTCGAAACGGCTTCTTTTTTACTGAATAGGAACGCATCAGTTCGGAACTCTCATATTTCATACCGCAAATGATGCAGAGTCTACATTTTTCAACATTTCGTTATTTCTATGCGGTTTCTATGCGGTAGGTACCTACTGATCTTAAATAAAATAAAATGTGTAATGAGCGGTAAACGCCGCGACGACGCCGACGCGTTCTCGGACTCGGGTATAAAATATCTACCGATCGCGTGCGGCGTGCGCGCCCGCCGGGCGGCCGGTCGCCTAGTCTTAAAAGATTGAGAAAAATAAATATATTAACATATACGCAAGATTTAGATGAGAAAAATTGAATAAGATTTAATTAAAAATAATTATTAAAATAGAATTAATAAATCTATAAACTGAAAAATAAAAAAATTCATATGTTTATATTGTTATTAGTAAGTTAAGATTAATTGTAGAGTGGTCTGAATTCTTCCTGTAATGACTCTAGAGATAATAAATAGATAACTAATTATCGATAAGTAACAACAGGATAAAATAATCATAGGAATAATTTTCTGTCAGGTTCATGTATTACTTTGGGGAATCGAAAATGATGAGCAGCTCCTATTTTTATTAGAAGACTAATATTTATAATAAAAAAAAATATATAAAATTAAATGAACTAAAAAGATTAAAACATTATTTATTTATTTATATAAATAATAATAGTAATAATAATATTAATAATAATAATAATTGAAAGGATAAAATAAAGTTTGCAGATCTAATAGATTGAATAAGAAAATATTTTATTATACTTTCTGATCTCAAAGAATTATTATTATTTAATAGGGGAATAAAATAAATAAATTAGAAGATCAATTTCAATACCTATTCATATTAATAAATGAAATTGTCGAAATAGAAAATAAGCTACTTATTATTATGGTGGAAATAAATAAATAAATAAATAAATAAAAAATAAAAAAATCGTATTAATTTATTTTCAATGATTAATATATATATATATTTTAATTAAATTCTTGGTTTACGTGTACATTAATTATTTTTATAAGTAAATAAAATTTAACAATCCCGTGATTATCTATATAAACTTTTTCTAAAAAATTAGAAATATAAAAATCTCTTATTAATAGTATTGAATCCATTATATATATAAATTTAATTTTTATATTTATTTATTTTTTGTCACCCTGTGCCGATAATGAGAAAAATAAAATATAATAAAAATAAAAATAAAACGGTCAATTTTAGCATAAATAACTAATATTTTATTAATTTGGGTGTAAATAAATTAACACATTATCAATCAAACGATTTAACGTAAAATAAATATACGCGCAATGAGCGCGGTAAACGCCGCGACGACGCGTTCACCGACTCGGGTGGAAAATATCTACCGATTTCTCGGTGCGCGCGCCAGCCCGGCGGCTCATCACTCCGTGCGCACCCGCCCGACCCGCGAAGAGCCGACACGTTATACCCGCATCGCTCGATGACTGGCGGCGCGGCCGCCCGCTCGCCGCGGTGCGGCGTGACCCGCCTCGGCCGGTACTGTATGGGAGCCGCTCCGGCGGCGCTCTCTCGATGCACTGCGTTCGCAAACCGCGGCGGCCCTTCGGTCGCGTCGGCGGTATATTGGCGAGAACAAACGGTGCGCCCCGCCTCTGTGCTGGCGTACTCGCTCATGTTTTTACTCTGGCGTTCCGCGCGAGCAGAACACTAAATATACGAGATCGGGCGGATGATTTTATCCCCGCTCCACCGTTGCCGCGCCGCAGGCGTGAGCTCTCGGTGTGCACGTTTTACGATGGGAATTAGAAATGAAACGACGTGTCGGCGGTCGCGGCGCGAGCCGCGTCCGTCTTCACTTTTCGTTGGTAAATAAATTCTAGTCTGCGAGGACGACGGCGAGAAATCGCTCAGTTTTCTTCAGACGCAGAAACACACACACAGTAGCGTAGCGCGACGGGTGACACCGTCGCGCGTTCAATGCGCCGCGTGTTCGGGCTCCACGGAGCCGAGCGCTATCGTTCGGCGGCGCGGACGCTTTCGGGCGTCTCGCGCGCCGACGGTGGGACAGCTCCCTGGTTGATCCTGCCAGTAATCATATGCTTGTCTCAAAGACTAAGCCATGCAAGTCTCAGTAAAAGCCGAATTAAGGTGAAACCGCGAATGGCTCACTATATCAGTTTTGGTTCCTTAGATCGTACACGGTTACTTGGATAACTGTGGTAATTCTAGAGCTAATACATGCAAACGAGGTTCTGACCGGTAACGGGAGGAATGCTTTTATTAGATCAAAAACCAATCGGCGGCGGGGTTCGCGCCCCGTCCGTCGCCATTCGAGATGACTCTAGATAACTTTGAGCTGATCGCACGGTCTAGCACCGGCGACGCATCTTTCAAATGTCTGCCTTATCAACTGTCGATGGTAGTTTATGCGACTACCATGGTTGTCACGGGTACCGGGGAATCAGGGTTCGATTCCGGAGAGGGAGCCTGAGAAACGGCTACCACATCCACGGAAGGCAGCAGGCGCGCAAATTACCCACTCCCGGCACGGGGAGGTAGTGACGAAAAATAACGATACGGGACTCGTCCGAGGCCTCGTGATCGGAATGATTACCCTTTAAATCCTTTAACGAGGATCCATTGGAGGGCAAGTCTGGTGCCAGCAGCCGCGGTAATTCCAGCTCCAATAGCATATACTAAAGTTGTTGCGGTTAAAAAGATCGTAGTTGAAATTGTGTCCTGCGGTGTCGGTCTACCGAATGCGGTACGACAGGCACGTCTGCGGGGCTTCTCGCCGGTGCGTCCACCGCCGGCGTGTGTCGGTCGGCCTCACTGTCGGCCGCGCACCGAGGCGGGCCGTCGCGGCTGTTTACTTTGAACAAATTAGAGTGCTCAAAGCGGGCTAACACTTGCCTGAATATTGTACGCATGGAATAATAGAATAGGACCTCGGTTCTTTTTTGTTGGCTTTCTGATACCAGAGGTAATGATTAATAGGGACAACTGGGGGCATTCGTATTGCGACGTTAGAGGTGAAATTCTTGGATCGTCGCAAGACGGACTAAAGCGAAAGCATTTGCCAAAGGTGTTTTCATTAATCAAGAACGAAAGTTAGATGTTCGAAGGCGATTAGATACCGCTGTAGTTCTAACCATAAATGATGCCAGCCAGCGATCCGCCGAAGTTTCATAATTTTAACCCGGTGGGCAGCTCCCGGGAAACCAAAGCTTTCGGGCTCCGGGGGGAGTATGGTTGCAAAGCTGAAACTTAAAGGAATTGACGGAAGGGCACCACCAGGAGTGGAGCCTGCGGCTTAATTCGACTCAACACGGGAAAACTCACCAGGCCCGGACACTGGAAGGATTGACGGATTAACAGCTCTTTCTCGATTCGGTGGGTGGTGGTGCATGGCCGCTCTTAGTTGGTGGAGCGATTTGTCAGGTTAATTCCGGTAACGAACGTAACTCTAGCCTATTAAATAGACGTGCAACCGGTATCACGAGGGTCCGCGTGCGCGTGTCCCGCGGCGTTCGCGTCGCGGTCGCGCGTTTCGCGGTCTTCACTACCGGCGTACAATGAAAATCTTCTTAGAGGGACCGGCGGTATATATAGCCGCACGAGATTGAGCAATAGCAGGTCTGTGATGCCCTTAGATGTCCTGGGCCGCACGCGCGCTACACTGAAGGGATCAGCGTGTCTTCCTTGGCCTAACGGCCCGGGTAACCCGATGAAACCCCTTCGTGATAGGGATTGGGGTTTGCAATTCTCCCCCATGAACGAGGAATTCCTAGTAAAAGCGAGTCACCAGCTCGCGTTGATTGCGTCCCTGCCCTTTGTACACACCGCCCGTCGCTACTACCGATGGATGATTTGGTGAGGTCTTCGGACTGGTGCGCGGAAGCTCTTCTCGGGCATCCGACGCGTCGGAAAGTTTGACCGAATTTGATCATTTAGAGGAAGTAAAAGTCGTAACAAGGTTTCCGTAGGTGAACCTGCGGAAGGATCATTTCCTGTGTTCGTATTTTTTTTATTATTTAACTATGATAAAAATATACACTATATACATAAACAGAAAACGACGGCAAATCTTCGGATCTGTCTCGAAAGATATCGCTATTCTGCGGCGGAGATCGCCCTAGGGCGCCGCCGCGAACCGTGGACCGCCGGCGTCGCGGAGGAGACGGATCTCACCGATCCTCGCCTCCGCGTCCGGCGAAAGTTTAAAGGCGCTCGCGCCTTTGCTTTTTTTTTCAATTGAAAAAAAATAAAAAATAATAATAAAGAAATTTATTATGCAAACGCAACATGTAACAGAAAAATATTCATTATTACCCTGAACGGCGGATCACTCGGCTCGTGGGTCGATGAAGAACGCAGCTAAATGCGCGTCAGAGTGTGAACTGCAGGACACATGAGCATCGACATTTCGAACGCACATTGCGGTCCGAGCAAGACGTAGTTTGTCGACGGACCACTCCTGTTTGAGGGTCGCGCACACAATGCGACCAGACTGCGCGCCTCGAGCCCTCGCGGCTCGGGCGGGCGAGTGTTGCCGGCATCGCCGGGGGGGGTTGCGCGCGGTCTCCGACCGCGCGTCCTCTCCGGCGTCCGGTCAAATTTGACGAAGCGCTCTCTCGATGCGCGTGTCGTTATCGCGTGTCACACCAAACGCGACCGACCGCGCGCGAGTCTCGAGCTAGCGACGACGCTGTACAACCGGTGCGGGGCGGGTCGCGCGTTTGCAAAACGCGCGCCGCCTCTCCGGGGCGATCTTCGCGCTCGGGGCCGCGCGTCCGGCCGCGGACGCGTCGATGTTTTCGACGCGCACGCAAGACGGAGCGGCGCTGGCGATCGGACGGATCTCTCTGTCCGATCGGAAAAATTTTTGTTGTCGACCTCAAATCAGGAGAGATCACCCGCCGAACTTAAGCATATCAGTAAGCGGAGGAAAAGAAACTAACGAGGATTCCCCGAGTAGCGGCGAGCGAAACGGGAAGAGCCCAGCGCTGAATCCTGCGGCCCCGGCGGGCCGCCGGGAAATGTAGCGTTCGGGAGGAGAGTTATACATACACGCGCGGTCATTAGTCACGGCTGCCTGTCCAAGTTCATCTTGAACGGGGCCCGCTTACCCGCAGAGGGTGCCAGGCCCGTGGTGACGGTAGCCGGCCGCGACGGTCTCTCTCCCTAGAGTCGGGTTGCTTGAGAGTGCAGCCCTAAGTGGGTGGTAAACTCCATCTAAGGCTAAATACTACCACGAGACCGATAGCGAACAAGTACCGTGAGGGAAAGTTGAAAAGAACTTTGAAGAGAGAGTTAAAGAGTACGTGAAACCGTTCAGGGGTAAACCTGTGGAACTCAAACGAGCGAACGGGGAGATTCATCGTGTCTTCCGCCGGGGCCCGCGTCCCGCGCCACACCTCCGCCTTCGGCTTTCGGGTCGGGGTGGGGGGTGCGCGGGTGCGCAGCCGGGTCCCCGGAGCGCGTGCACTTCTCCCTTAGTATAACACCGCGACCCGTCGCGCCGCGGTCGAATGCGCCGTGCGGTTGTCCCGTCTCGCAATGCGAGGCGGAGCCGCGGCGTCCACGGCCGCGGCGTACATTACGCAGCGACGGTAGAGAACGAGGATCGCGTCCGCCCCCAGCGGGCGTCCGTCGCGCCGCAGCGGTATTCTTCGCGCGGCCCCCGGCTCCTAGTGGGTCGCGGGTGTCGCGTGTCGGGTGCCGTCGCTAGTGGCGCGCTCTCGGACGGGACGCGTCCCGGTCGGCGGTGGTTTTGTTTTGGGCACTCACAGGACCCGTCTTGAAACACGGACCAAGGAGTCTAGCATGTGCGCGAGTCATTGGGAACGTTGATAAACCCAGAGGCGAAATGAAAGTGAAAGGCCGGCCTCGAGCCGGTCGCAGGGAAGATGCGCGGACGGCGTCAGCCGTCCCGCCGCATTCCCGAGGCGTTTCGAGAAAGCCACCGTGCGATTATCGAGACGCACTGAGAGCGTACACGCTGGGACCCGAAAGATGGTGAACTATGCCTGGTCAGGTCGAAGTCAGGGGAAACCCTGATGGAGGACCGAAGCGATTCTGACGTGCAAATCGATCGTCCGAACTGGGTATAGGGGCGAAAGACTAATCGAACTATCTAATAGCTGGTTCCATCCGAAGTTTCCCTCAGGATAGCTGGCGCTCGAGAAACATGACGCGTTCGCGCGCCATTCGCACAGTCTCATCCGGTAAAGCGAATGATTAGAGGCATTGGGGCCGAAATGGCCTCAACCTATTCTCAAACTTTAAATGGGTGAGATCTCCTTCTTGCTCGAAGATGAAGTAGGAGCTCGGATGGGAGTGCCAAGTGGGCCAATTTTGGTAAGCAGAACTGGCGCTGTGGGATGAACCAAACGTCGAGTTAAGGCGCCCAATGAACGCTCATCGGAGACCATAAAAGGCGTTGGTCGCTCAGGACAGCAGGACGGTGGCCATGGAAGTCGGAATCCGCTAAGGAGTGTGTAACAACTCACCTGCCGAAGCAACCAGCCCTGAAAATGGATGGCGCTGTAGCGTTCAGCCTATACTCGACCGTCGCAGGCAAGCGGGACGTTTGTGCCCCTCGCGGGGTGCGATCGTTTTGAAGCCGCGACGAGTAGGATGGCCGCGGCGGTGTGCGCAGAAGGGTCTGGGCGTGAGCCCGCCTGGAGCCTCCGTCGGCGCAGATCTTGGTGGTAGTAGCAAATACTCAAGCGAGGTCCTTGAGGGCTGATGTGGAGAAGGGTTTCGCGTTAACAGCCGTTGCACGCGAGTTAGTCGATCCTAAGCCCTAGGAGAAATCCGATGTTGATGATGGTGTAAAGTTCTATATATATAATAAAAAGTATATTTTTCTTAAAAGTACACCCGTCGGGCGAAAGGGAATCAGGTTGCAGTTCCTGAACCCGGCTGCGGAACCGTCTTAAAAATCGTTCCCTCGCAAGAGAGTTCGTCGGGGTAACCCAAAGTGGCCTGAAGACGCCGACGGGAGATCCGGAGAGAGTTATCTTTTCTGCCTGAGCGTTCGAGCGCCCTGGAATCCCATAGCGGGGAGATAGGGCTCGGGACGCGAAGAGCATCGCCGATGCGGCGGTGTCCGGATCGGCCCCTCGGACCTTGAAAATTCAGGTGAGGGATACGCGGAGATGTCGCGCCGGCTCGTACCCATATCCGCAGCAGGTCTCCAAGGTGAAGAGCCTCTAGCCGATAGAATAATGTAGGTAAGGGAAGTCGGCAAGTTGGATCCGTAACTTCGGGATAAGGATTGG
>JADDOH010023877.1:0-45704 GCA_016648135.1 Agrypnia vestita | reverse complement strand
GCTTGCTTGCCGTCAACAAAAACTTTGGATCAATTTTTAACCCTTTTCCCGTGATCCAATCGAGTTGAAACTTGGCATGTAGACTCGTGACGACGATCAAGAAGATCTATCAAATTTTTGTTAAAAAAAAAACAATTATAGTATAATTTCGCATTTTTAGAAATTTAATTGGTTTTTTCAAATTGGAATCATTAGAAAAGTTTCATTACTAGCATAGCGGCCAGATAAAGTCGCGGAATATTTTCTAAATTTGAATTACTCCGTCGGTATTCACTACGAATGTCGAAAATCTAAATTGACTGACAAATGTTTTTAGAATTTAATCTTCAAAGCATGAAGTATCTTATCAAAGCTCAAAACATCTGACATTTTAGAAATATATTAAATTACTGTAAGTTTAGTGTTATGTTATATGTTTTAATTCGTCTTTAATTGTTGTTATATTTTACAAAGAAAGGGAGTATAATAAAAATTTGGTATTTATGGGTTATTTTTTTCATGATCGTATCTTGCGATATATGTATTACAGTGAGCAGTCTACAAACTATCTCATTTTAGAATGTTCGAATGCTTCCATGTACAATGTCAATTTTGCGGTTTGACGAAATATAAGGGAGGTGTTTTCCATCTTTTCAGGGGCTGCAAAATGTCTAGAGGTGGCCCTGTCTTTGAATCATTAACATCGCGCTCCTGTTAGGGAATTACGCGAGATGATTTCATATAATAGTCTGGCTGTTTGTATATGGAGAAGTGTGTGGAACAGCCTAATATATTAACGCTCGTAATGAAATGAATAGGGAATGTTCGCAGCCTTAAATTATCCTTCCAGGCAGCCGGTTATGTAAGCAATATTTCGCAGGCTTTGTGCTGTAGCATTATTGTGTACTCCATTATTGTGAATATTCGCTAATTCATTTCACAGCTCAACAAAAAACACTTATTATTATAAGACTCTCATAGCTCGTTAAAAAGTAAATAAGATGGATTGAGGGATTTGGATGTGGATGGGGTTATTTTGGAACGAATGGACTGTAAATTTTGGGGATGAAGGAACACGCGTAGAATAGCCGAACTCACCACTAAGAGAGTGTTCCTTCTCCCAGATTGGTTGATATTCAATAAATTCAACGATTTACTTCACAGATCTTCCAATAAGAGCACTTGAAGGTTACTTCGAGATTCAATTCGATAGGTAATTAATAAAACGACGATCTGCACTCTACGATTGATAGATTTCCACTGTGTGAACAAGAAAAGACGAAGGAGTGGAAGGAGTTTGTGACGTAAAATGCCTGATCGGGTTCGTAAGAATCAAAAAACGCCTAGAAATGCAAATACTGAATACTATACATTACAATTATTTGTCAGTGTTTACATGGGTTCATAACGGTGGCGTGCAGCGCACACAAGTTAAAAAAGCTATGCATTACTTAAGATTCCGGGAAACAAATATTATTGAAATGCTCCTTTTGTTATGAAAAAGATGATTTTAAATTCTATTCGTGTTATATTCGCTCTCTCTTTACGTCCGCAAGTTTTAAATCGATGGCAAGTAAATTTTTCGTTCTTTAGGTGTTTCTCCGAAAGTTCTTATTTTTCATGAAAATTGCTCGCACGTCATTTACAAAAACGACACTGTTACTAATTCCATAGTTCCTGACGTACTTAATGTTTCGTGTGTATTCCAACGGTCAATTTGATGCTTTGCCCGTCAGTTGTCAATAATTACCCACGAATTCAATCTGTTTCAGTTTACATGAATAAGTTTATGGTCATTTTTAAAGAAAGTTAGTTAAAGCTTTTGTAGCAATATGAATGCGTTTACATACGAAGATATTGTCACCGATGATATCATATTTTTTATTGATCACTATTTTACCCTGTGTCGAATACTGAAAAAATGTCCGATTCCCGAATTAATTATATATGTTCCCGACGCGAATCGCCGGGAATGGAGAGCATGACAGGATAAAATATGTAGAACGAGATGAATACGAAAGAATGTGGACAGTAATTTTATAGGGAAAGTAAGAAACACGCATGATAGACGAAATCATCGCCACGAGATTGTTCCTTATTCTTCTGGTACTCTGCGATATTCAAATAATTGACGATTCCTTTATAAACACTTTATGCGAAGACACGAAACTTGGCTAAAGGTTACTTCGATCCGGATTAGATAAGTAAAACGACTCATTAATACTCCATTCGATGATTGCTCAACGCTCTCTGAATACAGGTAGATTAGAACTCTCTCGACATGACAACGAACGATACTCTACACTTGGCAGGTATTAAAGAGTTCAGGTTGTTATTACGGTCGTTAGACATATTTAACTGTAAATTCGGATATTTTATACGCACCGTATGTATTACTGAGAAGCGAATCTCGACCTTTCGTTTTGAGGATGATCTTTACCCGCGGAGGTGGAGGTCGGACTGATTAAAGGTGCTGCTTTCTAGGGCGTAAATTGTATGCACTTTGTCGTGGAGTGTTCTCTTCTTCTACAATAGAGGTCGCCAGTGTGCTACATGTAATAGTTACGTCGGCGGATTTTACTGTGACTTCTCTCAAGGGTTGAATCAGTGTCGTTAGAACAGGGCGCCAAATACTTGATAGTTTGTAACTGTCATCTCTATTGAAATTGGAATGTTTGTATATTTCAATGGACTCCCTCACTAATCTGGGTATAAGGTACGGTTCTGTTGATAAGATTTTTTCCTTGTCAACTTGGCAACAAAAAACTTGGCAGGTAGTTTTAGACTGATAAAAATATGAGTGCAGGACGAAGGGAGGAGAGGGTTGCGAGAACCAAACGCCTAGGAATAGGCAAATGCAGAACAATATGTAAATCATCGTCGAAATATATTGCACATTTTTTTCGTAGTACGTACCTAGTCGGTAACTGTCAACCTTAGTTTATGCCTACATCACGCCACTATTAAAGATCCTCTATATAAATTATTTTAATTACTTTGACTGCAGTTGGAGTTAGACAATAACGAATTAATAAATTAGTATTGTATTTATATTGTACTGACTGCTAGCTGGTTTTTTTTTTTTTTTTTTTTTTTTTTTCACATCTCAGACCCACAAAACATCACATTGATATTTGTCTGTAGGTGCATCAATACATATATATAAATAAATTGTATATACCAGAAATACATTCATATTAATTAATTACAATAGATCTTATAAACTCAAATACAAATCTACAATACTATACAACAATACAAGAAAAAATACAAATATTACCAAAATCAAAATAAGTCTCTTTTATTTAATAACATATTCATTAATTCTGTATTTTGCCCTTTTTTATTAATATCCATTTTGACACGACATGGGATTTTATTAAATATTTTTGGTATGACATATTTTAATGTTCTTTGTCCATATTTATTTATGACCTTCGGTATTCGTAGTCCTTCTTTAACCGTAAATCTGGTACTATGTTTATGAATCAATCTATGCTTATATGTCCCATCTTCATGATATCGTGTAATTAGTTTGTACCACAAGATAGCATTAATTGGCATAGAGCCTTGTTTCTTGAAGAGTTCCTGTATATCTTTAGTAGCACTTTCTTTATTTATTAATTTTATAGCCGAATTTTGAATATTTTGAATTTTTCTAATATTAGTTTTGCAAGTTAGACCCCAGCTAGTTATTCCATACCTTATTACCGATTCCGCTAAAGATTGATATATAGTTTTCATAGTCTGTATCGGAACATAGTATTTAATCTTGTGCATACATCCCAATACAGTTCTCAACCTCTTACATACCTTATTTACCTGAATATCCCATTTGAAAAATGTATCTATGGTAAATGGTTCTTTTGTTAAATTTCTGTGTAGGAATTTAAGTTCCATCCTCACTATTTTCGCCCTTTATAGGGATGTCAACTCCACTCTACAATAAGCGTCCAACTCATCTTATTCTCTTTTACTCACAAATATCCTCGGTAAGAAAGATTCATTACTAGTGTACGAACGTAAGATTCTATTAAGTAAAATGAGGACGAGGCTTGCACGCTACGAGCACGAAGCGCAAAATTTGGTTAACAAAACAATTATCTAGCACGGCTGAAATGGGCTGGTCACGTTTTAGAGCCATTGTCTAGACGTCTTTGTGATATCTGTATTCTCTTGAGAAAGGGCTGTTTTCTATTCCGTACCATACTGTCTTACGTTGCATCGTCCACGTCCCCATGTTTTGTTCTACGCTTGTGCACATTGTTCTATTGTTTTCTGTTATAAACAGAGTGTAACAGAGCTAGCGCGCAATGCTTCACTGATTTCTGTCTAAATTGGGGGTCGAAAATGTTTTAACTTTAGATATTTTAAGAATATTTTAATACGTTGGTTCCATGAAAACAATTATTGTATCACGTTTTCAGAGAAATAATAATTAATTAAAATAAATTATAGAAGTCTCGCAGTTGCATTGTGTTTAGTATTCATTTTCGGCGCTATTCGCGCATTTAATCTATCATATGACGTTAACCCCCCTTCTCCCTTCTTCTCCTCTCGATACACCTTAATTGTCGAAACCTGCCTAATGTCATCTGTCAAGACCACGAAATCGTCGAGTGAGTATTATCGTCTCTCTACACTCCTCGGATTTATTGAACTATCTGTCACCCAGTGTGGCGTCTTCGCAGAATTCTACGAAGTGCTTCGTATTCAAGTTATATAATAGGTGGATTACTAATCAATATCAGAGAAATCGAAAGATAAGGAACATTTTTTTATGGTAAGTTTCGTCTATCATTCTCTAAATTATAGTCTATTAGTTCTCGTACTTTTTACCCATATTTCCTCACATTTCCGTAAGTTCTCCCAAGTGTGTCCCGGCGACTCGCGTCGGGCACACTTTGTGTAAAGTGATCACTTAAGCCACTTACAGATCATAAGTCCCGTGGCCACCTTAGAAAGTCGTCCGTATATGTTACACATACAATACACTAGTTGCTTCGTCTCCACGAGATTTTAATTTATGTTAATTAATCAATAATTTTATTTCATTTTAATTAAAAAGACATACATGTGAATAAAAAGCGTTTTAAAATCATCAAAAGTTTGCAAATTTTAAATTTATAACTTAATCGAATAGCTTGTTGGTCTTGTGGTTAGGACACTCGCTTCGTGTTACAAAGTTTACGGGTTCGAACCTCACTCCAGACAAGCAAGTTAATCCTTTTTTCATAGCACAAGCTAAAGAGCTTAGTTTGAAAATAGTAAAAATATTGATGTGACACGTAAATAAAATGCAAGCTTTGTATTCGTAGAAAAATATATTCTGCGTATATATATTATTTCAGGAGCTATTAGATTATTAGACGCGGCCTGTCGATTTATGCTTATATTTTCTTAATTATTATGAACAATGTTAACTTTATTACTTTTATGAAAATATATATGAAAAATAGTTACATCTAAGTTATCTGTCTAAAAAATGATAGTATATATATTCGTTCTGAATAAATGAATAGTAAAACTATTTATATATTTTCGAAAAAAAAAGCACCGAAATGTGCATTTGCGGTGAATGTCCAACCTTAACTGTAAATAATTATTTAATTCACTCGACAACTATTTTGATAATTTTTTCCTGTAAAAGTCTAAAGGTTTTCTCTCAATTTTGCAGTTATTGTATAAAAAAAAATATTTCAGAGGCCTCACACTTGCTTTCATGATAGGTATCCCTCGCAGGCTGGCAATATTGATTCCCTTCATCTACAGGTTGATCATATGTACAGCCTCCGAACACTCCCGTTACCTCCAAAGTCGCGACCCTTTTTGCTCATCTTGTTTAAGTTACGAAAGTCAAGCGTATAGTGTGTTACAAGTGTTAGTTAATTCTAACTTTAAGAGTATTATGTGGAAGTTAGTTAGTTTGAGTTATCAAATTATGATAGAGCTGAACAACCTTTTAATTAAGGGCAACAGGTGCCTGAATAAAGGCTTAATTTTACATTGTGCTCATTATTTGATCAATTTTGTTGCTTTCAATAAACCTTAGTACATATTTTTAAGTTACATATATATGTAAATAAACCAATTCCACAATAAATTCGCCCGTAAATCGTACAATCAATTTAAAAATGTGAAAACGAAACAGATTTATATTAAAATAAAACACAAATCACTTTGTTTTCACCACTTTATTAGATTATATATAATCTACATGTTTTGAGAACAATGTTCTCTTCATCAGGATTGTTTGTGTACTAAAAATTTAAAAAGTTGAACCATGCAAGTGTGTTACGGTGAAGAGGTCAATGAGGGAATGATGAGGGTAGGGGGGGGGGGTGTGATTTGTGTTTTATTTTAATAATAATGTCACCAAAAAGTTCAAGCCTTCTTTCAGAAGAAAAAATATTCTTCGAACAATTAAGATTTATATTGTCATGAGATGGTACTGTCAGAAAGAATTACAGTTAATAGATGATTTTGCAGCACTCTTAACCTTTACACTTAATTGGAAATTACAAGAAGGTTCTGGGACGGTCCACCGGATGCTGGAAACATCGAAAAAGCGACATGAACACGGGTCTGTAAATACGATAGCACTGCGCTGCGCGGAGAGAGTTATTTGTTGACAGCGCCATAGAAGCGAACAGCGCCATGGAAGCGCCAGCGGCGGCTCCGAGTATTGCTAGCGCGTGTGTATTCCAGCGAGAGTAAATTAAGAAAGTATATACCGAAGTGTGAGAATTTCCTTTTTTTTACGGCGTTGTAATAACAATATCAGAACCCCACAAATGAATGACAAAATTAGGCGTAGAACTAGAGAAGTTGAAATCATGGATCGTGTAACGAAGCTAAAAGGGCAATGGGGACGTTTAAAGACCTCAAAAGAGATGAGCCAACAATGTTGCCACCGTGAGGGGGAAGAAATGGCTTCAACAACCAAAAAATAGGTAAGAATGGAAGGGTATAGAAGAGGCCTTTATCCAACAGTGGAGAAATGAAAGCTGAAGAAAAAGAAAAAAACAACAAGAAAAGAGTAAACACTACGACTTGCGCAGCTGGTCAAAACAACAGATAGCACATCGTCGCTGTATGCATAATAAATCCTATGTGCCGTTTAGTATATTCTGAGATGAACAAATCAATTTGTCAATTTTTCATATAAATAACAGAAATATATTTAAAAAAACATTGCCGTTCATCTGGAAAGTCTGCCTAGCAATTATTTTAATATTTTTTATAAGTCTCTGCAATAATTTTTTAAAACAGTTTTATTCGTTTATCACAAAATGTACTAAAACGTCACAAAGGATTAATTGTATATACAGCGACGATATTTAATATATAAAAAGGACAATCCAGGCATAATTA
The DNA here is from genome assembly GCA_016648135.1 of Agrypnia vestita. Classification (NCBI taxonomy): domain Eukaryota; kingdom Metazoa; phylum Arthropoda; class Insecta; order Trichoptera; family Phryganeidae; genus Agrypnia; species Agrypnia vestita. The sequence goes on along the minus strand of JADDOH010023877.1, from coordinate 38,351 downwards.
GAAATCAGTAACAGTTAAATTAGTTTGAATTTCGTCCGTTTCTAACAAAACCCAGCAAGATTTTTTACACCTAGTTTTATACACTTTCCTTTTCTTTTTTTTTATATACACATAATTTCATACGCCTAATTGTATTCTCTCCGTGAAAGACAATGTAATATTCATGCATATAGTACTTCAAAATTCAAACAGAAAAATAATTTTCAAAATAAGGGAATATGCAAATAAGAATATTGTCACGGTACGTGACAATGGGGGGCCAAATGAAACCCTCGAAATATATCAAAATTTTATTAATTAATAAAGTCACTACACAAAAATTTGATCGGAGCACTGTTTTTTAACTCACGCCAATTATCAGTCCTGAATATTTCACAAACTAGCCGTAAACCCGTGAAAAATCACGGAACATAATTTAAGGATTTTTTATAAATAATATAAGAACCTGTCAAATCACAAACGTGGGAGTAATAAAATAAAGAGTCTGTCAAACCTCAAACGCGGGAGACGTAATTTTTGGCCTTGTCTTTATTCAGCCGTGTAATTTCGTTTTTTAGTTGTAATTTATACGGACTTACGGGACAACGAAATTATTATATTTAGAAGATTCTTACGTAGATTCTTTTCTACTTCGCTTTATTCTTGCCTGTCGCTTGTTTATGGTAAATCATGCGGGTTCGCTGTTTGCTAGTTCCTGTAATATCGTCTCGCTTGTCAAAACAACAACGCGCACTGTCTGCGCAGCAGAACTGTCATCCCTTATATAGGTAATCCAATACCTTTTCCCTTACGTTTTTCCCTTAATTCCCTACGACAGGGGTAGTGCAGTAAAATTCTATATTACGTGCAATGCTTTCCTCTTCTACCATAACGTGAGATTATATTTCATAGAGATTGGTTAAAATGAAATAAGCGACAATCAAGTGTGGAGGTTTTTTTTTTGTGATGAGGGCACTGTGAACTGTGAAGGTCGCTTTCTTCCAGTAAATCTAATATAAGTGACATTCGGCAAATCCAATGTGACAAAGTGACTGACAGTTTTCTATTAATTTCTCATTTCATCCGCAATTCTAGAGGACATAGTTTTAGGGAACATTTTAATTCCCCAGTCATTAGGAATTCCCGTCCATTCGGAATAATTTAATTTACATTATTTCTAGGTTTGCCAAATTTTTACATTACCATAATAAGTCTTAATTTAAAATCCTCGCGTTGTTTTGAGTGGAGGAGAATAAATATTATTCTCATAGAGAGCTTCAAAGTTTTTTATTTTATTTTTCAGGTGGTTTGAGGTTTTTAGGCTTTTACTATTAATTATTTCAAATAATAATTCAAAATGGATGATTGAAAAAGGAAACAATAAGGTTACGATTGAATATGATCTTTCAGTAACATTCTACATTGTTTTAGTTTAAAAGATGATGTTTTGACCAATGCATTCTTCCAATATTCACATATTTCACAATAACACAGGCTATTTGATAGGTAGGATGTTTACTGAACTAGTGATATTTGGAATCAAAAATAAAAAAATGATTTCTAATAATCTTTTGGAAATGGAATATTATTTTGATATTTCAAAGGTTAAAAAAATATGCAGGATTAATTAATTTATTTTAGAAATTTTGGAAATAAGAAAAAGTGTTAATAGTAAATGAAATATTATTAAAAAAATAATAAAACTTTATTCTTTTTTGTGGGGAGGTTAGTGCAGTCCCATACATTTCATATTTAAAAAATATTCTTTAATTTAATATATGGTACAAATACAATTCTTATATATTTACATAGTAAATTGATATTTTTTAAAATAATTTGTGGTAATTTAGACCTCATCAGTGAAGAGACGCTCTTGAGTCTGATGAGGGAGCCTAAGTTTTTATTTTATACATAGGTACGTATGCGAGTCATTTAATAATACACTTAATAAAAGGTAATTTGATAATGAAGTATTGCAGTACTTTGAGAAAAGCTATAGATTTGATGATTTTTGAATTTAAATGTGATTTTAGGAAGGTTTTAATTTTTTTGATTTGCTCTGAAAGGTTACTGATGCAGAATATGTAATACATACATTCAGCAAAACGCGGAATTTATACATAAGGTAATCAAACATCTGCCAAAACATTATCACTAGTAAAAAGTACAAGACGATGATGATCTAGAAAGGTCGCTGGCTCAGGTTTCGATGTACTTGATGACCAGTAATGATCAAGAACTTACTTAAAAAATGAAGCATCCCCTAGGTTTAAGATTGTGCAAAGATGAACCAAGCTTTGTCTAAAGACGGGGAGATTTAAGACATTTTTATAAAGCAATTAATGTATTTATTCTTACGTAATAAATTCTCTTGTAAACAAAAAGTATATTTAACGATAAACGTTTTTTTTCTTTTTAAAATTTTGTTCCAAACAGAGACTATAAGTAAAAACGTATTTGTAATAAAGTGCGATTTATTATTATTATTATTATAAAATAAAAAAGTAACCCATAAAAACCAAGTTTTTATTATACTCCCTTTCTCATTTACTAGTGTAAACTGGTTTGGCGCTTAACCTACGCGTTGGGCTTCGGTCGAGCGACGCTACGAAAGGGAGTAATAAAAAATTTTCAAAAATCCAAAATTATACTATAATCAGGTTCCGTGTCTACCAGATGCGTTGAAATATTTTCATACAACTTAGTAAGTTGTATGAAAAAACCATTAAAAATTTGAAAAATCCAAATATGTATTTTTTTTAACGAAAATTTGATAGACATTCTTGATCGTTGCCACAAGTCTGCTTGCAAAGTTTCATCTCGATTGGATCACGGGAAAAGGGTTAAAAATCAATACAAAGTTTTTTCGTCAAGTAAGCAGACGCCACGAGTTAATATAAAGGGAGTAAAAATACAGATGCGAACACGGAATACGTGTCGTCACACCAATATTCTTACTATTTTCAAACTAAGCTAAACGCTTGTTCTATGAAAATAGGACTAACTTGCTACTCTGGAGTGAGGTTCGAACCCACGACCTTTGGATTAAGAGGCGAGTGTCCTAACCACAAGACCAACAAGGTACTCGAGTTTTAAGTTTGAACTTTAAATAATTGTTTCAAAATTTACAAGTCTATATATTTTGGTGGTCTTTGTATACAAAGTCTGGGTCGACCCATCGGCCGCGCCGCCTTGACCTTCAAAATACGTATCCAAGCCATCTCAATTAAGATCTTTTAAAATTTATAAGAGGTTTTCCATTATCACGGTACTTCTCAATCACATAAAAAAATTAATTGATTTTTTATGTCATTACCCGATAGCAGTAATGAAAAAAAGATCTATTACAATTGATGAAAATAATATCTAAAACCTTAAATTTGAAAGGCAAGATTTTTTCCTTCAAATAAATTGTATGGGATTACTTTTGTTTCGTTTTTGAAATTTGATTTGATCGACAGCTCAATCCGAGATAATTTTTGTATTAAAATTCGGAAGCTGTCAGTTTGAAAGAACGCCTCAGAAACAGAATGTAACCGGGGGTTGGTAAAGAAAGATAGAATTTGAAAAGAAAACGATTTATCACAGAGTCACCATACCAGAATCCAACAGGCACCATTTTTCTAAACATTTTTTAAATTATTTATTTGTTAGTATTCCACTAAATAGTCTAAATAGACACACATAAGTGATACTTATGTGTGTCTATTTAGACATCAATTTAATATTTTACGTATTTCATGTAGAGAAGTTCGAGTTGGATACTTTGGAAGGTGATAAACTTTATTTGACAACAGTCAACAACTCACTCAAATGTTTTTCGCTCGCTGAACGCAGTTATAACTTGGACTTGCCTGATGTGCGGTATCGGGTTACGCATAGCTACGCCACCCGGCCGCGCGCACTGTGTCATTGCTTAGAAATTTTGCGAAAAAAAATAAATTACGAATTAGCTCAATGTTTAATATAGAGTAAATGAAAACAATCAATACAATATTTATGTTTATTTATTTTAAGAATACAATTACTGAATTTATTCCACAGAGCGAAAATCATTAATTAAGATAAATTATAGAAGTCTCACAGAGACGAAGCTATTTATATGAGAAACGAGTGTGTAGGTTTTTTTAAGATGGCCTAAGGCTTACAACCTTTATGAGCTGGCTTAAGTGATCACTCTGCACAACGTTCACCAATTCCAGTGTAAAAACATCCAAACATTATCAAATTTTTTTAAATTGTGTATATGTTCCAAATTTAAACCTTCCATTTATTTGAAGGTACTATGCTAGAGGCATCTGTAGTCCTTCTCATGAACTAGCAAACATATCTTCCAATCCAGTAATCGTGTTCTCAGAACAAACATATTTTTAAATTTATTGGATGTCTCTATGGGGCGGCCATAGAGCTAACCTATACTACCTAGATTAAGTGATCATTTCACACAACGCAACGTTCACCGATTCCACCCTGTAAAGACTTCCTTACATGTTGCCCATAATAATAGGTTAACTTCTGTGAGTCTTCTATAATTTTTCTCAATCATTCGCGTTGCACCACAAAGTAACTGCCGTATAATCGATTAAAATTTTTGGATCTTAGCGTAAAATGTTGTATGAATTTCACGTATTAAAAAAATATTACAATATGATCACCGGTTGGACTACTCTTCCGGACGAAATTTGTTTTATTTATTCAACACATCCAGAAATTTATCTTATTCGGCTTACATTTAAATAAAAATCATTGACGTAAAGAAATATCTGTGATGGACTCGCAACAGAAAAATAATATAATATTTTTTATTTTTAAAATTCTCAATATACCTATAACAAAGCAAGTAAATCATATTTTTTATAATTGAACACATTTTCACACATCTATGGACCGAATACAGAGTCAATACTTAAATTATTTAAAGGTTTAAGAACGCTTTAAAAATAATTTAAAGTAATAGAATAAAGAGTTAAAAAGAAAAAAGAATAATGGTTAGCATGCACTTTTACAACCTTTAGTTAGAGTAACACACATGTGAAGAGTATTTTGTGAAGGTGTTGGTGTGTAAAAAGTATTATGGTTGTGGTGTGTAGTGATATTTGTATGCTTGTGTAATGGTTGTCTTGACGAAGAGACGGGTTACATATCGAAACCGGTAGATAAAAAATTTTAGTCGTTATATACTAACATAAATAACATTTTGTTTAAATGTCTGACGACAAACTATTATAAATATTGAAATTATTCCTATCAATTAAATGATATTATTTCTTCTATGGGTTCAGGTTATTATCAACAAAATGGATATTTTATGTGTAGGAGTGACCTTAAAATATGGCAGGGTATCTGCAAGAATATCAGCATCATGGCATAGAACATAAGATCCTGTCGTACACACACGACACATTCTTGTGATGGGAGAAAAATAACTAACATAATTAGGATGCTTAATTAGGATTATAAAAAAACTTTTCTTTATATGGGGTTCAACACGAAAATGTATTTTTTTAAAACATAAATTGCAAGTAAACAAACTAACAGATTTTGCTATAATTGTAATAAATTTAAGATAATCGTTTACTTTGTAATATTATTGAATAAAAATGACATCTCAGCAGGCCATTTAGTCATAAAAGGCCCACAAAGTGGAGCAATTTTCTTCATTTTTAAAACATCGAAGGTTTTGTAATTTATTAATCAATTATTTAATTTAGTTTGTGACATTTTAATAAAATATTCGCATTTAAAATATATATAACCTGATGAATAAATTTTTAAATGAGATATTACCCTACAAAAATGTGATAAAAAACGCAAAATAAAATGATAAAATGAGAAAAACGAGAAAAACAATGAGAAAAAATTGTGAAATTTGCTTATTCTGCTAGACGATCGCCTTAACAAAGCTTAAACTCCACATTTTCGCGAAACAAAAGTGTTCAATCATCGCGTTTTCTCTGTGTACAAGAACCCTTCGAACAACAAATGTATTACCTGTTTAAATACTACAGCCTTTGTGACTTGCCCTACATACAATGCTGCCTCATTAATGCGTTGTATATTTTCGGAGTCACGCAAGAATTGGTAGCAGACACAATGAAATGAAAAGCTACGTGCTATAAAAGAACTTTCAACATTTCATGGACAAATTTTAACAAATACACGTAACTCAGCGTTTTAATTTTATTTCAGTATGTACACTGTATTTTATACAGGGTAGCTCGTAGCTAATAGAAAAACCTTCGGGGAATTTTTCATTCAATTTTAAATAGAAAATATTCTTTACACTCGGGGTGATAGATAGATAAAAGAATCAGAGCTGCAGCCGGTGTTGTACGTTCTCTTTACAGGGTTATTTGTAAAACATTAATAACCTCGCAGGGCTATATTCCTGCCTTGATTATGAGTCGAAAATGTTCAAGCTATTATGACCTAATATCAATAGTTAAGGAGAGTTTGCATTTTTTTTCCAATATTTCTGAATTATTTTTTGTGAAACGTTGGACTATCATTACAGTAACTTATATCGAATATGAAAAATTCATTCCCTTTAAAACAAGTCAAATAATAAAATAAAAACCTTCAAATTCCAATTGGAAAACATTCCAATTGGAGTTTTTTCAGGGTTTTTATCATTTTATTTAACTTGTGTTGAATCGAATGAATTTTCCGTAATCAATGTGAGTTACTTTAATGATAGTCTAACGTTTTACAAAAAATAAGTCAGAAATATTGAAAAAAAATGCAAACTCTGATGTCGCATATCTCCATAAATATTGATATTAGGTCATGATAGCTTCAACATTTTCGACTCATAATCAAGGCAGGAATATAGCCCTGCGAGGTTATAAATGTTTTCCAAATAACCCTGTCTAGTGCGGTGATAAGAAAATCTGAGCTTAGTGTCAAGACAAAACTGACTGTTTTCAAATTTGTATACAGGCCCACCTCATTTATAGCCATCAAATTTGGATCCTGACGGAGAGAGTGAGAGCGAGGATTTAGGATAACGAAATGAGTTTTCTAAGGGGGGTAGCGGGAGTCACACTGATGGACAGAGTGAGAAGTGCTGACATAAGCCACATACTCAGCATGGAGCTCCTACTCCTACACAAAAATCTCAAATGAGGTGGCTTGGATATGTGCTAAGAAAGCCAGAGGAACGAATACCAAGAAGAATCCTCCTGGCAACCCCGGAAGGAAGACAGCGGGTGAGTCACCCCAGATTAAGCTGGGAGAAGTGAAAACAGAATGAGTCTAGACCGGTTGATTCATGCAGAAGTAGCGCAAGACAGGGGAATATGGAAGCACCTTCTCGAGTCTTTGGGCCTCCGACCCCACTAGGACAAGGGGATGAAGATGATGATGACACTCTAGGTTAAGTAACAACAGTTACGGAGATTAGCGACATAAAATTTTGCAGTTTTTTTCTCAATATTTCAGACTAGTTTCCAGTAAGACGTTCCGTCCAGCTATGTTACAAATTAAAGTATAAAACGCAAAGTAAAATTTTCTATCAACGACAGATCTCCTTCAATGGATAACAATCTAAAATACACATAAAATGTAGAACTCGCGTATCGAATTGCATTTTTCAGAAAGCGCATAATTCAGTCACCATAATAGCTCATTGTGTATTTAATCGCAAATGCATTAAAAAAACTATATATAATAAATAAACAGTACAGCACCTAGACCATATGCAATTTTTATAACACCTTGTTTATTTCACAGTGTTTGGAATTTGCCTGAGTTTAGGCGCCATTCGTAACGGATATGGCATTTGATGTCGATTTCTCTTCCCTTTCTTCCTTTTCTCTTCCATCCCATATAGTCGTAATCTACCTGCTGTCATTCATCCCTGTTTCCGTATTTCATTTCCCTGTTTCCCGGCGATTCGCGTCGGGAGCACTTGGAAATACGCCATCTTTGTTTTTGATTGGTAAGACGTGACTGCATGGTGTATTTAATGACACGCACGCATTTCGTTACAAATTACACTCTCAACGCGCATAATTTCAAAAATTAAATAGATCCACACAACTGACTATTTTCAGCACGTATTGCGTGTACACAAATAACCGCTAACAACAATTCTTCCAAGTAAAAGTAGGAAGTTTTGCACCGAGACTTGATTTATATGAAATTTAATTATTCTACACGGGTTTCAGTTTTCATTAAATCTGCGTCCCAACTAGACTATTTTATCTAACTTTTCTAGTTTACTTCTACCTACGTGTGTATATTATCTCCAATATCCATTTTAAAAGTTTTGTTTGTATTTTCTGAGAATACAATTATTGTATCTGTCCACAGAGGAATCCTTATTAATTAAAATAAATTATAGAAGTCTAACAGAGACGAAGCTATTTATATGAGAAACGTGTATAGAAGTATTTTTATAGGTAAGACCAGGGCTTATGACCTGTATTAGCTGGTTTAAATGATCACTCGACACAATGTAACGTTCACCAATTCCATCGTAGGGACATCCGCACATAATGAATTTTTTGAAAGTTGCAAATATCATTACCAGCTGCGAAATATATGTAAACTATAATATTTCATGATAAGTACTAAAGATGTATCTTGCATAGTTCCTTCAAACATATTAAAGGTTTACACATTAAAAACATATCGAGGGTAGAAAGCCAACATGGCGTTAGTGATTATTTTGAACTTTACAGGAGAGCAAAATACAGTTGCGTCAATCTGATTTTGTCATTGTTTCTTTTATTGTTAAACGATTTTCATATTTGTTTATCCAAAACATAATATATTTAATAATAAAATAAATATTGACAAGATCAGATTGACAAAACATTATTTTGCTCTCCTGCAAAGTTTCTAAATAATCACTAACGCCCTTTTGGCTTGCTACCCTCGACATATTCAACTTTAAAAAAATTGATAATGTGTGGATGTTCTTACGATGGAATTGGTGAACGTTGCGTTGAGTAGAGTGATCGCAGTTAAGCCGGCTCCTGAGGGTCCTAAGCCCTGCGTCATCATATAAAAATACTCACAAACACGTTCCTCATATAAATAGCTTCGTTTTTGTGAGACTTATATAATTTATTTCAATTGACTATCTTCCGTTTTGTTTTGTATAAAAGCATTTCATTAATGATTTTGTTTCATTTGATTGTTCTTGTGCTATCAAAAAACGCAAATCTCTCTGTCGTTAGCTTAGGTTTTGTTTCATAGATGATAGCAAATGTTATATTCCGCAATATATTATATACGGGATGTTTCAAATGGTATGCAGGCGGAATTTATCAGCGCCGAGCATTAGCCGCTCCACAAAATCTTATATATATATATATATATGTAACAGAATTTTGCATCAAATTCTCTCCGAGCTGGGAATCTGATTAATATTTGGGTGTGGAATTTATTCGCCCAAATACTAACCAGATTATGAGTTGCGCACCATATTTTGTAGGCGCAGTATTACGAGAATAAACCGTTGTCACCATATGCACCAACATTTCAGCTGCAGCTTTAATATAGAGCGATTTACAGAGTCATCTAGAAATGTCATTAGAATTTTAAAATTAAATAAAGCAGAATGTTAGTAAACTTAGTAAAAACCACTACCAGATTTACGGACTACCAATTTCGAAACGTACCCGTCTCTTCATCAGGACCAACACTACACTACAACATTCACAACACTATACACCCCAACCATAGTACTGTAAACCTATCACCACTATTGTTCACATGCGTGTTAATCTTGTCAAAGAAATTGAACTGTTGAACAATTCAGGGATCTAACGAGAGAGAGTGAGAGGGGGCGGGGTCTCTGACAAGATTAACACGCATGTGAACAATAGTTTCACAATACTATGGTACAATATTATTTCGAAATTTTCGTGATTAACTTTGTATTCATTGTAATTAACTATGAATACAATACAACGTTGCTTACTTCACACAATGTTGCAACGTTGTTTACTTGACACTTTTAATTAAAAAATTAAAACTTTATCATTCATTTATTTCGATTCATTTCTATATTTTCTAGAATGTCTAATTTTCTTCCCTTCTGCATACACGTGTCTACATTATAATAGGCGAAGTGATGTCCTTCTGATCTCACATGGTCTGTCATCTCCGAATTAATGATAAAATCCTTAGGAGGGGGACATATCCCTAAAAAAGGATATGTCCCCCTCCTATCCGTACTAACCCCGCCCAGCAACCACATTCACTTTTCACTTACCCCTCCCACTCTCCTGCTCCCGATCCTCCCGCCCCATGTAATAGATAAAATGTCTTCTATCTTAAGAGTTAGTATATTACTGAAGATGATGCGATAAGCATTGAGAACGTTTTAATTTTTAAATAAAAAGTGTCATTGTGTTAAGTAAACAACGTTTTGTTTTATTCATAGTTAACAACTAAAATGTTGTTATAATTGAAGTTTTTAATCCGTTATACAATCATTGAAATTAAATTGATTTCTCAAACAAGATTCTAGACATTCTTTCTTAACTGATCCTTATTACGTTCTTTCTTTTAACTCGTGGCGTCTGGTTGCTTGCCGGCTTGCCGGGTGAAAAAACTTTGGATCAATTTTTAACCCGTGATCCAATCGAGTTGAAACTTAGCAAGTAGACTCGTGGCGACGATCAAGAAGACCTTTAAAATTTTCGTTAAAAAAAATTAATAATTATAGTATAATTTCGGATTTTTAGAAATTTTATTGGTTTTTTCAAATTGGTATCATTAGAAAAGTTTGATTACTGGCATAGCGGCCCGATAATGTCGCGGGTATTCATAATAGGTACTTCACTACGAATGTCGAAAATCTAAATTGACTGACAAATGTTTTTAGAATTTAATCTTCAAAGCGTGAAGTGTCTTATCAAAGCTCAAAACATCTGACATTTTAGAAATATATTAAATTACTGTAAGCTTAGTGTTATGTTATATGTCTTAATTCGTCTTTAATTGTTGTTATATTTTACAAAGAAAGGGAGTATAATAAAAACTTGGTTTTTATGGGTTACTTCTTTTAAAATAAATTGCATCTTTGAATTTCTACACCGTGTAAGTAAATTTGCCTCGATAGGTGATCCTGAGTAGCGCGGATGACTGTCAAATGAAATATCCCCTTTGCCAGGAGCGGCCTGAAATTCCACCTTTTCCGTTGGATTTGATTTCCCTCTGAGGTTTGAGAAGGCTCTCGCGGAGTCGATGCGGGACACTTAAATGGATTACAAGGATGCTGCGGGGGTGGATCTAAGGATCAGAGCACCGAACGGGTGTCAGCAGCTAGGGAAGAAATGAAGAGCAAATAGAATTATGCAAAATATTTCTTTTCCATATCATGACGTCACTACCTACTATGTTCACCATCCTGCAGTAAGCATGTTGTCATTTTATTCTAAAAAAAGTAACCCATAAAAACCAAGTTTTTACAATACTCCCTTTCTCATTTTCGGGTTTCACGTCTACCACATGAAATACAACTTGTATGAAAAAGACATTAAAAATTTGAAAAATCTAAAATTATACTACAATTATCAATTTTTTGTAACGAAAATTTGATAGATTTTCTTGATCATCGCCATGAGTCTGCTTGCAAAGTTTCAGCTCGATTGGACCACGGGAAAAGGGTTAAAATTCGATCCAAAGTTTTTTCGACGGCAAGCCAGCAAGCAAACAAGCAGACGCCACGAGTTAATATAAAGGAAGTAAAAATGAATATGTTTGGAACATAAAAAAATATCGAAATAAATTCACAAATTACTGAACAATCATGTGAGGTATAAAAGCAAAGGCAGCAATATCCAAAAAAATGCAATCATTAAGGATTACTAATATATAATGTACCTACTAACTTCGAGATTTTATAGGAAAAATAGCCTAAAAATTTATAAGAAACATAATTTTTAATTAGTTATCGTCAGTGACTGCATTCAAAATATTTTTTTTTATTTCTACCTTTGCTTTTAAATCCCGCATACATGTGTTGATTTAAGGCAATATAAAAATTCAACGGGTGCCAGGTAAGGTGAATGATTTTTCTTCTAGTTTATTATTTTTGTTGTATAAAATTGAATAAAGCTATTTTTATTTAATTTAATTTTATATATATTTCCCTTATATTTCTAAAGATATTTTCCTTTATTAACAAGTAATGACCTTCTTTTCTGTCTCGGACAAACGTGCGTTGGGGAATATTGCATCTCAGTCACGGCAGGGGAGGTCCACAGGAATGGACATGACGCGGTAAAATATATATGTATTAGGTCCTTACATATGAAATTGGCGTTTTGTCGTACTGGCAAATTTGATCTCAAATATCTTCTCTTTGGTTAGGAATTCCAAATCCAAATTTATACAGCTATTTACTCATGTATTTGTGTTTTGAAAATTATAATTCATTTGTTTTTTCCTCAATTGTTTTTTTCTTTGCGTCACTCAGTTTACAAAATGAAAAACTTGAAATATCGCGTTATTTACGAGTACGAGTTCCACCGTGGCACCAGTGCTGCAGAAACGGCTCGAAGGATTAATGATGTGTATGGCGTAATATTCAATTGGAATGTCTTTTCATCCGGACCGTACTCTCCGGACCTTGCCCCAACAGATTACCATTTTTTTCGAAATTTGGATAACTTCTTGCAAAGGAAAAAATTCAACTCCGATGGGGCAGTCCAAACCGCCTTCAAAGATTTTATTGATTCCCGTCCGAATGGTTTTTTTAGTAAAGGGATCGATGAACTACCTATGAGATGGCAAAAGTGCATAGATAGCAATGGTACATACTTTGATTAAATAAATATATTATAATTAAAAAAAATCGGCTTTATGTTCCTCCCATACTAAACGCCAATTTCATATGTAAGGACCTAATATATATTTTTAAGTTTTCCAATAAAATAATACTGTCACGTGGCTTTGAAAGGCAAATGAAATAATAAAAACAATAAAAACTTTTATATATTACACAAAGTAACTGGAGACGAATTTTATCGGAGCACCGTTCTTCGTAATTCACAGGTTCGCGCTAGTTCATGTTAATTCGTACATTAGTGTAAGCACTTATTTACAAACACCTGTTACTCTTAATTTATTTTCGCTTATTCACACTGCTGGCCACACTCGCACGGTCTGTTTTTATATATGATTTTCTATTAAATAACATAACGTTGATTTCGCGACCTCGAGAATGAACTACTGGTTTCTCCATATTTTGATTATTTTTTGTTTTTATTTTTAAATATTAATATCTATTCTTCTAATTATTGAAATAAAAAAAGTTGTCGACCATGTAAAAAGGGTTGAAAAAACTCTAATGAAATATTTAATAAAAACAGTGTTTTTTAAACATAAATTGTAAATAAACAAACTAACAGATTTGGCAATAATTTTTATAGGTTTAGGAAAATTATTTAATAATAAAAAGCAATAAAAAAGGACATCTCGCATTACGATTTAGTCATAAAAGGCTTATAAAATGCAGCAATTTTCTTCATTTTTTAAACATCATAGTTTTGGTTACATATTAAATGATTACATAATTTAGTTTGTGTCACTTTAATAAAATATTCGAATTTAAAATATATGGAACCTGATGAATAATTTTTAATATATCTTTATCATACAAAAATGTGATAAAAAACGCAAGAGAAAATATGAGAAAAATTGTGAAATTTGCTCACTTCGAAAGACGATGGCCTTAAAGAATGTATCAATAATTGTAATACCAAGATACATATTTATTTACTATTTCAATTTTTTAAATATTTTAGTATATATTTATTTATTTATTGAAGGCCCTTTAGGGATTATATATAGATATACCTTATTATACAATATTCAGCAATAACACAAACTAAAGTAAATGTTTGTAGTATTATGTATAGGTATAATTATTATGCACTACACAAGAACACTTCTTAAACCTCATCAAAAAATTCACACCAAAACCATGTGATGAATCACCTGTTTCTATAGATTTTTTATTTTATTTTATTATTTTTATTTTGAACTCTAAGATGATTTAAATGCTACGCGGGGAAAAATTGAGCTAAACCCACCTGGCGTAGTATTGGAGCTACAAAAATTTGGGAATGATGAAACGCTAGTATTGGGAGGGAGTTAGTAGCGATTGATCGGATATAGGTTACGAGCAGTTAATATTCAATTCTTATAAAACATATTAATCTTGTGGTAAAGCCGCGTTTGGTACAAATGGTTGACGATCGGCGCGGTCCGAGCGGTCCACATGTGCTTCCCAAAAAAAAAATACTGAACACGGCTTTCGTAGATTTAGGTCGCGTTTATTGCAGTTTAAGCCGTTAAAAAACCGATTAACGTCTACTCTAAGGTGACGATGATATTGACAGTTCCACGAGGTTTCTGAATTATTGACTTTTTTGCTGGGGTTTTGAAACCGTTTAAGTGTCATTAATCGTGGTCTCGAGTGGATTGCCGCCCAAGAGAGATAGCAGAATATGAGCAAAAGTAAGGAAGGCAGGTCTAATCGGGGGATCGCGAGAGGAAAACGCCCATAAATAATTTATAGGAATTGGCCGTGAAGCACGGATTAAAACGTATACGATGTACCAGAAGGGTGACCTTAACTGAGCGGATAATGATTTAATTTCGTTTCGCGGGAGTCGGATAACATAGGCAGATAGGAAAGTTAACTATAATTCCATTATATTTATCTGTAGACTAACGCTCTGTCGAGAAGCGAATAATGATTCATTTTCGTTTCGCGGGAGTCGGATAACGTGGGCGGATAGAAAAGTTAACTATAATTCTATTATATTTATCTGTAGACTAACGCTCTTCAGGCTTTTACAACAGATAGGTAATTGTGCAATGACGGTATATACAGTTAGGAAAGAGATAACGATAACGTGTAAGCATATTAATGGCACGACAAGAAAATAATATACTCAAATATAGATACAATATATTAACTATGTAATCACTACAAACCTGTCCGACGTTAGCGTAGTTTCAACAGGACGGGTAACGTGTATACGATTGGCTATTCTAGCTCAGATTTCGCCGGGTTTGGTAGTAATAACCCACAAAACATAATTGAACAAGTGTATCCAGATAAGAATATTGTAAATAAAATTATATGAATTTGCGGCCCATATACACATGTAATAAAAGGATAAAGCGTATGGGGGATCTTATAGATGGATGGATAAATGAAACAAATATAATTGGGAGTAAATGTAATATAACGCGAAGAAGCAAGCATATAAGTACCAAAAACATAGGAGAACATAGTGTGATAGAGATTCGAAGACGGGAGGAACAATAATGTGAAGTGGAACGAATATAGCAAGAGCATGTAATAATGATAAACGTACAAATACAGACAACTACTTGAGACCGATTCGACAGATACTAGCAATCTTTCAACACACCTCTAAGAACATGGTGAGTGGTATATAGTTATCAGCGGAGGCGTCCAGTGCCTTGGCAATAAATGAGCACTGAATTAATCCGACGCCTTGCCTGCGGCAATGGAGGTTTATTTACTTATTTGTTTTATTTGTTTTTATTTATTGGGTTTCTTACAGCCATATAATTAATCAATCTTTGAAGAAAAGACAATAATTGATGCACAGAGTTTTGGGCCAATTACGCGAAAACACATACATACAATCGATAAAAGAATAATAAAAACATGTCCAATAGTGGGTTGTGTGAGTGTGTATCTGTGTGTTTATTTATTTGTTTATTTATTTTGTTTTGGGGAAAAAATTAAAAGCAAAACGATCTTAAAAATCTTCCACTGAATTTAAAAATTTAATTTAACTTACATTAATAGTTATTGTGTTATAGCGAATAGTACTCTTCCAGTATTATATTGTTCGAGAATATTCACTGTCTATGTAACATAGTTATTTTGTGGATCAATCTTACTGCCAATAAAAATAATAATAAATGGTTACAATTATGTTTAAATTCCGCAACGGAGGGACCTAATACGTCCCTGTGCGCGGGGAGCCGCGGGCATAAGACAGGATTCATTGGATGATCCACGAGAAAAGATCGCCCAAAATTAATTTAAAATTAGGTATAGTACCTTTGAACGATTGTTTTATCTAGGTATGCAGTGTGTACATGTTGAGTGTAGGGAAATTGATACAATGATATAGCAGCCAAGGATCGTTAAATTTCCGATAAAGACAAGTGAAAATACGAGGGAACGGGACATGATAATGGTAGATAATGAAGAAACATCAACTATGATTAGGGGAGTACCCGATAGATTGTGGTTACGGTTGATCAAACGACAATATGGACTGAACTTAGAAATTAAATATTAAAAATTAATTATCGCGCTTGTGAAGCGAGTTCAAATCGTCCGAAGCCACTGAGTCCGTCCCAAAACAGGCACAGGGACGGAGACAGAGACGGCAACAGAAGGTGGGATCAACTGACATATCCAAGAGGAGATATGGTTTTTTTTTGCCAAACTGAATCTTAGGAACAAAGGTTTGGTTTCAAGGAAAGTAGGATATTGAAAATCCTGGAAACACACGACTTAGGACCTTTGGCTGCTAGGGGGGTTTTAAAATGTCAAGACACAGCGGAATTCAGGCAGTTGGGTGAACGTCTACGGAGGTGTGAAATCCGCGTCGGTTGTGTTTTTGAGTGAAAGTTACCGTCGACTTAGAGTGTCCCAGTGGTTGAAAATTATAGTTTAATTTCAAGTGAAAGTTGTGTACGGGTAAATATACTCTTCGACATTGTTTATTGCTCACGTTTAAAGAAAAGGGGGGTACGGGTTTGATTTTATTTTATAAAGGATAATTAATTTGGCATATTAGAACTTCGGAAATTACTGCGCTTTATTGAGTTGATTAGTCCGGCATATATAGAACTGATATTTGCAGATCTCCGGAAACTAGCTGTGCGTTATAAAGATACCTATTTTATGCTAAACACGCGGGAAATTGTTAATAAATCTTGTAAAAATACAAAAATAAATCTTATGCTAAATACGCGAGGTCCTGTTAAAAGGGTTTTAACTCAGAGTACGGGTTTGATTTTATTTTATAAAGGTAATTAATCTGGCATATCGGAACTTCGGAAATCACTATGTTCTATAAAGTTAAATATTTTTGTCGTCTTACTAGGTTCACAGAATAATATTCGCAGAATTTCAGGAAACGGTAGAGTTCAAATTTAGTTAAATTTTCGTTTTACTAAGTATAGTATTGGCGGATCTCTGGAAACTAGCTGTGCGTTATAAAGATACCTATTTTATGCTAATCACGCGGGAAGCTGTTAAAAGATAAAGGAGTTGTTACTAACAGATTCGATTTTAAATAAGTCTTATAAAATACCTATCTTTGCTAAATACGCGAGGTCTCATTTTAATTTTTACATTTGTAAGGCATATAATATTTCGTTATATGAAATGTTTCGATTAGATCGGGTTTATTTTAGTTATCGAAAGAATATTTAGTTTATTTTAATAATTTTTTTTGTTTATGTTTAATAGTAAGAGTCCGTTAAAATTATAGCGAATAAATTCTGGGATTAAAAATACGTCTAGTGAAAAATATATAGCTGAACTCGCGGGGTATCAGGTTCAGCCCATAATAATCTAGATTTTCATTTCGTTTAAAATTATATAGAGTAATTCCGTGAGAATCGGGGTTTATTTACAATTTCACAGATGTATAAATTCCATTATTCTAGAAAATTATATAAAATAATCTCGTTAGAATCGGGGTTTATTTACAATTTCACAGATGTATAAATTCCATTATTCTAGAAAATTATATAAAATAATCTCGTGAGAATCGGGACTTATTTACAATTTTACAGATGTATGAAATTTCATTATTCTAACAAATTATATATAATAATCTCGTGGGGGTCGGGGTTTATTTACGGTTTTACAGAAGTACAAGTTTCACTATTTTATAAAGTATATAAAATTGCTTCCGTTCGGCCCGGGTTATCTTATATTATATAGGAAAACATAGGTCCCGCGCTATTAAAACATATAAAAACGTTTCATGTGGCCGGGATTATTACGCGCGTTGGGGAAAGTCTATAAGGTAAAAATATGTTTAATTTGATTCGGGTTATTTTATATTTTATGAAAGATATTTGCCTCGCGGACTTAAACTATGAAAAAATGTTTCAATTAGTTCTGGTTATACTTTAGGAGTGATGTAAACTTCACGGTTGTATAATTTGGGTTACTCTGTATTGTACGAAAACGTAAATCTCGCGTATAAAAACGCGTATAAAAAAAAAAGTATATCATGTATTCAAACATATAAAAACTTCTAATACATTGTTTCGATAGACCGGGGTTGTATTATACTTATAAAGATGTTGTAGGGCCTCGTTATATTGAAAATATATAAAAACCGCCTGGGGCCGGGTCTTCTTATTTATAAACTATATAAGATTTCGTTACATTTAGTTATATAAAATGCTATCGTTCGAGAATTCGCGTTTCATTTTAAGCATATGTAAATATAGGGTCCCGGTTTTAAACAATGTTAGTGTTTCGTTTAGAATTCGCGCCTTCATTTAATAAATATGAAACATGTAGATTTCAATTAGAACTATTTTTAAATGTTTCGTTTAGAAATTCGCGTCTTGTATTATAAATGTGAAACTTATAATATTCGTTTTGAGCTAAAACGTATGAACATAGAAACACTACAGTTTTGACCGCTATTTTGTTTACTATGCCTAGGACATTCTTGCGGTGTATTAGACTTGATGGTAAAATTTAAACTCTTACTCTGTTTAAAATATACGTAGTGTCTCCGCCTAGATTGGCTTCACGATATGCTTTATGAAATTTGTAAGTTCCGCTGTCCTAAAATTATATAAAATTACCTTCGTTTAGATCGGGTTATATCACATTCCTCGTGGAACGCGTAAACCTCGTTGTCCTGAAACTAAATAAGGATGTTTCATCTAGACCGGGTTCATTTTACATTTTAGGCAGAATATAAATCCCGCGTCTTTCACTACATAAAATGGTTTCGGTAAGATTGGGGTTGTTTATACTTGTAAAAATTACAGAATCCCGTTATTTTTAAACTACATTAAAATGATAAACTATATTAAAATGATTTAAACTTTATTTTTATTTTTTTTATTTATTTATTTAATTTAAACGATAAAAAAAAAATATTAAAATTTGCCGGAGAGTAGACATCAAATATTCGAGATGATAATAAATTTATATTAAGAATAAAACTAAACCGGCGGACCCTAAAAGTAATATGTATTGACCTTATAAAGATGTAGACTAGTGGGGTTTTATTATAGAAGCAATCAATTCTTTAACAACAACAAGTGGACAAGTGGTTGCTTCATTTTTTTTTTAAAACTTATAAATGGATGGAATCCTAGATTCAAAGCTTAATCCCGGTATTTCGGATAAATATAAGAATTTGTAACATCGGAAAATAACGGGTAACGGGTTTTATGAAAAATATCGGTGCGTATAATCATTAGAGTATGATCATTAGAATTAGAGTCTAGTCTCGATGACCCGGGTAAGTACGGATGCGTAAGGACTATGTTACAGTATTATTAAAATATATGAATACTTACAATTGTCGAGCTAGAGTCTAATTCCGGTATCCCGAGGAATATAAATTTAAAGAAAGGGAAATAATGTCTAGTTTCGGTTTGGTTAGAGTATATACACCGTATAGTTACAGAGGCTGGATACTAAGCCCCAGCTACGGAAACTTAAAACGCGTGATGGCAGGATCAAAGGTTAGGTCGCGAACTATAGTTAATTAGGGGCCTGTGAATCGTATGCGCGTGCAAGGCAAGTGTCCGCAATCCTTAGGTATAAAGTGAGGTACATAAAGTGAAACTACGATGCACTGGAATGGATATAATCGGCGGCAGATGGGTAAGTCATGTCATCCTCTTTCCGTTTTGAGATTATAACGATATATAAAGGTGGCGCACGATTAAGAAGAATGGTCTCGGGTTCGACACCCCAGACAGAGACGGAAGAAACGCCGACAGTGAAAGCTAACCCCTGTACCGTAAACTTTACATATGTTTTTCCACAGGTGTTGTTTGCATGATGAATCCGTACTGACCATAATAGGGGCGAATTAATTTGCCAAATAACCCTTCTCTGCATGTGTGTGAACTTCCAGGGATCGCGCGGCCCATGTGCTCGACGCCGAACTTATTTATTCATTTCTATTTAATTATTTAATTGATCGCTTGATCGATTGAGTGGTTCATTATTCAATTAGGTATTTATTTGTCTATTCATATGCCGCGTCCCTGTTATATATAGTCGGGGGGCGTTTCGATAGCATCATCATCATCATCATCATCATTAGCGGTGTTTCAGCTATATATCGTCAAGAGTCGTTACGATAGTATCATCATCACCACTAGCGGTGGTTCAGCTATATATCGTCAGGAGGCGTATCGATAGCATCATCAACGTCATCATTAGCGGTGTCCCAGTTATATATCGTCAGGAGGTGTTTCAATAGTATCATCATCATCATCTTCATTAGCGGTGTTCCAGTCATATATAGTCAGGAGGCGTTCCGATAGTATCATCACCATCATTAGCAGTGTCCCAGTTGTATATCGTCAGGAGACGTTTCAATAGTATCATCATCATCATCTTCATTAGCGGTGTTCCAGTCACATATAGTCAGGAGGCGTTCTGATAGTATCATCATCATCATCTTCATTAGCGGTGTTCCAGTCACATATAGTCAGGAGGCGTTCTGATAGTATCATCATCATCATTAGCGGTGTTTCAGATATATATCGTCGGGAGGCGTTGCGATAGTATCATCATCATCATCGTCGTTACTAGCGGAGGTTCAGCTTTATATCGTCAGGAGGCGTTTCGATAGTATCATCAACATCATCATCATCAGCAGTGTCCCAGTTATATATTGTCAGGAGACGTTTCAATAGCATCATCATCATCACCATCATTAGCAGCGACCCAGTTGTATATAGTCAGGAGACGTTTCAATAGTATCATCATCATCATCTTCCAGTCATATATAGTCAGGAGGCGTTCCGATAGTGTCATCATCATCATTAGCAGTGTCCCAGTTATATAGTCAGGAAGCGTTTCGATAGTATCATCATCATCATCATCATTAGCAGTGTCCCAGATATATATAGTCAGGAGACGTTTCAATAGCATCATCATCATCATCATCTTCACTAGCGGTGTTCCAGTCACATATAGTCAGGAGGCGTTCTGATAGTATCATCATCATCATTAGCGGTGTTTCAGATATATATCGTCGGGAGGCGTTGCGATAGTATCATCATCATCATCGTCATCACTAGCGGTGGTTCAGCTTCATATCGTCAGGAGGCGTTTCGATAGTATCATCAACATCATCATCATTAGCAGTGTCCCAGTTATATATTGTCAGGAGACGTTTCAATAGCATCATCATCATCACCATCATTAGCAGCGTCCCAGTTGTATATAGTCAGGAGGCGTTGCGATAGTATCTTCATCAACATCATCGTTAGCAGTGTCCCAGTTATATATAGTCAGGAGGCGTTTCGATAGTATCATCATCAACGTCATCATTAGCGGTGTCCCAGTTATATATCGTCAGGAGGTGTTTCAATAGTATCATCATCATCATCATCATTAGCAGTGTCCCAGTTATATATATAGTCAGGGGGCGTTTCGATAGCATCATCATCATCATCATCATCATTAGCGGTGTTTCAGCTATATATCGTCAGGAGTCGTTACGATAGTATCATCATCATCATTAGCGGTGTTTCGGCTATATATAGTCAGGAGACGTTACGATAGTATCATCATCATCATCATCATCATTAGCGGTGTCCCAGTCATATATAGTCAGGAGGCGTTCCGATAGTATCATCATCATCATTAGCGGTGTCTCAGATATATATCGTCAGGAAACATTACGATAGTATCATCATCATCATCATCATCATTAGCGGTGGTTCAGATAAATATCATCAGGTGACGTTCCGATAGTGACAACATCATCTTCATCAGTGAAGGCAGGATTCCAGTTACACATCAGCCGGAGAAAATTAGGCAGATCCCATCATCATCGATGGCAGGATTCTAGCTGTACACCATTTGGAGAAAATACACCGACATCCCTGGCCAGGGGCTAGGCATATCCCTACTGTCCAGATCCACCTTTCCATCTACTAATACGAGGGGTCATGGCCTCGTGAAACCACATGGCAACCAACCATTACAAGTATTTATTTATGTATTGTATATGTAAGTTTATGTATGTATATTATATTTTATTAGTATGTATCTATTCGTACGTAGTGTATGAGGGGGCTCTTCACGGGTGGCACAACACCCGTGCGGATGTCTTCCCTCGTCTGGAATGGATTGAACGTATTGATGCATACCAGATTATAATAAGTACTACCTGGGAGGGTGATTGCAGTCACTGTAGTGTCGCGAATGGCCAATGGGCTGTAGTTGCTCACAGGCGAGGGTTGGGGAGCCTAGGAAACTCTCCCTCCCCACTCGCATATTTTTGACTTGACAGGTGGCCCGGGACCATCTTTACAGTAGCTTCAGTATATATACCGTAGTTTAAGTTAGTTTAACCTGGAGGAGTTGGAATTCGGGGGGCAAACTGGCTCTGAGCCCGGACGCCAGACACTGACGCGAGGGATGGTGCGGTACTTTGCACAGAAGAGGCCCAACATGAAAAGGCGCATCCAGGCTCAGGTCAACGTATCCGGAACTCGTGTCGGGAGAAGGAAGATGGGATCAGTCACCGATGAGCCTTTGGGTATGGAGAGGCCGAATTTAAAGCAACCACATTTTCCGCGTACACATACATTTACACATACCTTCTACAAACCCCTTATCCATTAAAACCCAACGTACCACTAGAATGAGACATAGGGCCAGATACAGGTGACGGAACTTAGGCCGGCTAGTAAATAAACGTAACAATGTAATTGATGTAAAAATAATGCAGAGTAAATATAAAAGATCGTAAGGAATAAGCACAGCGAGATAACAGCGGAAGATAAAAATATTAATCAGCGAGGGCGTCGAAGACGGAATCATTCATAGGAGCGGCTACGAAGGACTCGAGGGCTTTCAGGGGATCTATGTACTCTATATGTGCATGCGCATGTGATAACGGCACGTTACTAACCTTTCCAGTGGATGGCGGTCGATCCCATACAGGTAGGACAATGGGGGATCGAGCGGAGAGGGCGTGGGAGCAGAGGATCGCGCACTCTGGAAGCGCAGCTACACCAGATGCAGTGGTTTCAGTCCGTAGGAATGATAGGTAAATAATATAGGGCCACGGAACATAGTATGTTTAGCAATTGCACCGTAGGGCTTAATTGACGTGCTAGGTAGTTTTGTTTGCGTTTTCCATGAACATTCACGAACTTCATACCCCAGTATTTAATTTAGCTTGCGTTAGGGTTACCACAAAACCAATTCATCCCCTATAGTTCGAAACAAAAAATTACACAACGTGAACTGGGGAGGTCTTGAATAAAGCGAGGGTGTTTGGAAATACTACGTTAAAACCGTAGAGCCTTCACCCGACGTAGATAGATAGCTTGTTTGCCTCTAACAAGGCGTAAGCTCAGTTAGGAGTAGGATCGAGCTGAAAGGCGAAGAAGAGGAGCAATCACAACCTTCACTCATCCTTCCGCGCGCTTTCACCTTCTGCGCCCTCTTTCGATCTCTCAGGGTAATACCTTGCTAGGTGGATGGCGCTGTAATCCCCCTTTACCTTTCCCGTCGCTGGATCCATCAGTGTGTACGTGTTGCTGTATGGCACAGCAGCCACCACGTAGGGCCCCTCATACAGTAGTCCGAACTTCTTAATCTTCTTTGCCAGCATGCTGGACTGGGTGACCTTCTTCAGCTTGACCAGGGCACCCAGCTCATAGGTCACCAGCCTTTTGTTCAGGTTGCAGTAATGTTGCCGTTTCTCCGCGCTAGCCTTTAAATTCTCCCGTACGGTCGCCCTAATCTCCTCCACTGTCAACACCGGTACATCGCCCCTCTTCATATACCTATCCAGACTATATTTGGGTGGCGTGCCAAACACGACCTCGTTGGGCGAGAACCCGGTGGAACAGTGCACCGTGTTGTTGTAGGTGCTTTCAATGTCGCTCGTATACGATGCCCATTGGGTATGTTTCCGGTGGCAATATGTCCTAAAAATCCGTCCCAGTTCCTTATTTACCCTCTCTGTGATGTTTGGCCCTGGGTTACGCACAGAGGTATGCAGTATCTTTATCCCCAGCCCTGTTAGTCCCAGATCCCATCGTTTCGACGTGAACTGCGTCCCATTATCCGTCAGTAAGGAATCTATCCTAATTTTCCTGTTAAAGTTTTCTACGCAACGCAGTGCCGCCTCGGTGGTCGCCCCCTTTAATTTATAAAGCCCCACAAACCTACTGAACGCGTCCTGAATAACAAAGATGTATCTGACCCCCCCTTGACCTGTCGGCAGTGGCCCGTACAGGTCGGCCATGGCCAGCTCCCCCACCCGTTGCGCCATCAACGTCTTACACGGTCCCACAGCTGGGCGAATTTCGCGCTTCGCCAGCTGGCATATGTGACACTCTCTTATCATCCCTTTCAGCTGCCTAGTCATCCGAGGCCAGAAATACCTGTCTTTAATCGCTAAAATGGTCTTGGCCATCCCTGCGTGTCCGATTTCCTGGTGCACAAACATTCCCACCTCCCTGGTAATGCTTTGCGGGACCGCCAGTAGCACCCTATTCCTCCAAGCACAGTAATACAATATCCCGCCCTTTAATTTGAAATGCCCCAAATATTTACTAGCGGTCCTCGTAGGCGGCCCGTACATTTTCAATCCCAAATACCCAAATACTTCCCCTAAAAGTCCGTCTTGTTTCTGCAGCTGGTCGATTTGCTTTAGGTGCGCTTTAACCTGTCGCCCCCCTTCCACCGCGAAAGCAGCTATCTCTGGGCACACCACCCTCTCCTCCTGCACATTCTCCGCGTCATACGAGTAGCGCGACAATATGTCGGGCCCTATGTTTTCTTTCCCCTTGACATACTCGATGGTGTAGTTGAACTGGTTCAGGTACAAGATCCACCTGGTAACCCTCCCGCTATACATCTTCCAGGTCTTAAGGAAAGACAGTGCCTGGTGGTCAGTCCTGATCACCAGTTCCACTCCCCGCAGATATGTCTCGAACTTGTGCGGGGCATAGATGATCGCATACAGTTCCTGCTCCGAAACAGTCCATCTCAACTCGGGCCCCTTCAGCCCCTTGCTAATGAAGCCAATGACATGATGGTCCCCATCCTGGTCCAACTGATATAGTTCGGCTCCTATGGCGAACCCCGAGCTGTCTGTCTGGAGGTAGTATGTCCGCTTGGGGTCATGGTGGTGCAGGATCACTGACTCTAGGAACAGCGCCTTGACTTTGTCAAAAGCATCCTGTTCCACCTGGGTCCATCTCCAGGCTCTGTTTTTTAGGAGGAGATCGCAATTGTACGACGCGAGTATTGACTCGCGTCGTACTTCCATAGCTCTTGGCAAACCTCCGGTAATAATTACAAAGCCCTAGGAAGGCCCTGACCTGTTTCACCCTTTTCGGCGCCGGGAAGTTTCTGATGGCCGCTATCTTCTCCGGGTCCATCTGTATGCCGTACGGAGTGATTATGTGCCCCAGCATGCGCACCTCCGTGAACACAAACTGGCATTTCTCCAATTTACAGGTCATGTTCGCGGCCCCTAACCTCCCCAGGACCGTGTCAATTCGTTCTACGTGCTCTGCCAGGTCCCCGCTACTATAGATGACGAGGTCGTCCAGGTAGTTCACACAGAACTCCCGCATCCCTGGACCGAGGATCCTGTCCATTGCCCGCGAGAAGCTCCCGACTGATGTCTTCAGCCCCTGTGGTAATACTCTGTAGACATACGACTTGCCGTTGTACACAAAGCCCGTGTATTTACGGCTTTCTCGGCTGAGCGGTATTTGAAAATACGCGTTATTTAGGTCTATGGTGGTGATGTGCCTAACCCCATGGAACCGCTGTAATATTTCCGAGGTAAGAGGCGGCGTCTCCACCTCCGACTTCATCCTGGTGTTAAGCTCACGCGCGTCTAGTAGGATCCTTACTGTCCCATCCTTCTTCAGGGTGTACGTGAGTGGACTAGAAAACTGGGTGGCCTCTCTGCTTATGATACCCAGCGACTCCAACTCGCTTATTTTCTGGTCCACCTTGTCCCTGTATGCGAACGGCACCGGGTACGCACGCTTTACGAAGGGTGTCTCGTCCAGCATCTGGATCTCGTGCGTGTACACATTCGTCAACCCCGGCCGATCCATGAATACGCGGTGATGTTTATCCAAAACTTTCGCCAGCTCTTCTTTCCCCGCCCTTTCCAGTTCCAGTCCATCAACGAAAGATCTAATCCTCTCCCGAAGTTCGTCCATACCTACCTGCTCCACTGTACTGACCACAATACCCGCGCTGTCAACCGCCTCCCCTCCCCCCGTTACGCTGGGAGCGACCCCCGAATTTCTCAGCCCAATTGATACCCTTCTCCCCCCTACCTTGATAGTTAATTCTCGGCGCGCCCCGCACGTCATCTCCGCGCCATGCTCATCCAGCCAGTTCACACCTAATATCACGGTCCTAATAAGCTTTGGTATTATTAGACACGGAGTATTCACCAACAGGTCCCCAAACCTCAAGGGTATCAGGACCAGCCTGGACACGCGTTGGCTCTTCTGCCCCATCGCCCCCATTATCTGCACTGTGGTGACAGGCATGACTGGGTATTTATCTTGGTCGCTCAGATGGCATTCCCAGAACTCACGTGCCACACATGTGATCTGGCTGCCGGTGTCTACCAGGCAATATACCTCCAATCCATTGATCTCCGCCCTAGCCTCCGGCAACTGCGATAGAGCGCTACCCCTCTCGACCTCATCGTACCCATTGTCTTCAAAGATGGTATTGAACCCACCACATTCGTCCTTTCCCACGCGCTCACACACTTCCACACAGCCCCACGCGTCGCTTGCCTGCCTCATCAGATTCACACACGCAAACTCCCCAATACACTCTCTTGGTTCGACATCCGTATCCTCCCTGGTCATTCGTCGGGTGTCATATGGTTTTGCCTTGATCGGTACCCTTATCCCCTGTGCTTGCTTCCCCAGCCCCTGTCCTACTATCCAATTTTGTCTTAACATAATTCTTAGTGCTACATTAAATCTAGGTGTCCGGCGTGTCGCAGCCCCGTGATGAGCGCACGCCGATGGTGCAGAGGTCGTTTGAAGCTCCGCTGTCCCGGGCGCCAGGCCCACATCGCCCGCCTCCGCCCGCGATCCCGCAGCGCGGTCGTACTCCGGCCCCCACGGTTTCACTCCGATGTTACGCCCCGGTGTCGGTAGTCCAGTGCTACTCCTAACTAATCGTGCTGGTGGTCCCCTGGTGTCGTCTCGTCTCCTCTTTAGTGCCCCTCTCTGGTTCATCCGAACCGTAGCCTTCAGGGCATCTGGTACGTCTCGACTCCGTTTCCCGCTCCGTCCACTGTCTGCTCTGTCCATTGTCTTTTCTTCAAAGATTGATTAATTATATGGCTGTAAGAAACCCAATAAATGAAAACAAATAAAACAAATAAGTAAATAAACCTCCAGTGCCGCAGGCAAGGCGTCGGATTAATTCAGTGCTCATTTATTGCCAAGGCACTGGACGCCTCCGCTGATAACTATATACCGCTCACCATGTTCTTAGAGGTGTGTTGAAAGATTGCTAGTATCTATCGAATCGGTCTCAAGTAGTTGTCTGTATTTGTACGTTTATCATTATTACATGCTCTTGCTATATCCGTTCCACTTCACATTATTGTTCCTCCCGTCTTCGAATTTCTATCACACTATGTTCTCCTATGTTTTTGGTACTTATATGCTTGCTTTTTACTTGCATTTACTCCTATATATATTTGTTTCATTTATCCATCCATCTATAAGATCCCCATACGCTTTATCCTTTTATTTCATGTGTATATGGGCCGCAAATTCATATTATTTTATTTACAATATTCTTATCTAGATACACTTGTTCCAATTATGTTTTGTGGTTATTACTACCAAACCCGGCGAAATCTGAGCTAGAATAGCCAATCGTATACACGTTACCCGTCCTGTTGAAACTACGCTAACGTCGGACAGGTTTGTAGTGATTACATAGTTAATATATTGTATCTATATTCGAGTATATTATTTTCTTGTCGTGCCATTAATATGCTTACACGTTATCGTTATCTCTTTCCTAACCGTATATACCGTCATTGCACAATTACCTATCTGTTGTAAAAGCCTGAAGAGCGTTGGCCTACAGATAAATATAATAGAATTATAGTTAACTTTTCTACCCGCCTACGTTATTCGACTCCCGCGAAACGAAAATGAATCATTATTCGCTCCTCGATAGAGCGTCAGTCTACAGATAAATATAATGGAATTATAGTTAAATTTCCTATCTGCCTACGTTATCCGACTCCCGCGAAACGAAAATGAATCACTATTCGCTTCTCGACAGAGCGTTAGTCTACAGATAAATATAATGGAATTATAGTTAACTTTCCTATCTGCCTACGTTATCCGATTCCCGCGAAACGAAAATAAATCATTATCCGCTCAGTTAAGGTCACCCCTCTGGTACAACGTATACGTTTAATCCGTGCTTCACGGCCAATTCCTATAAAAAAATTTATGGGGCGTTTTCCTCTCGCGATCCCCCGATTAGGACCTGCCTTTCTTAGTTTTGCTCAATATTCTGCCTCTCTGTTGCCCGGGAATCCACTCGAGATCACGATTAATGACATTTAAACGGTTTCAAAAACCGAGCAAAAAAGTCCATAATTCAGAAACCTCGTGGAACTGTCAATATCATCGTCACCTTAGAGTAGACGTTAATCGGTTTTTTAACGGCTTAAACTGCAATAACCGCGACCTAAATCTCTGAAAACCATGTTCAGCTTTTTTTATGGGAAGCACATGCGGACCGCTCGGACCGCATCGATCGTCAACCATTTGTACCAAACACGGCTTTACCACAAGATTAATATGATTTATAAAAATTGATTAGTAACTGCCCGTAACCTATATCCGATCAATCGCTACTAACTCCCTCCCAATACTCCGCCAGGTGGGCTTAGCTCAATTTTTCCCGCGTAGCATTTAAATCATCTTAGAGTTCAAAATAAAAATAATAAAAAAAAAATCTATAGAAACAGGTGATTCATCACATGCATAAATATTCTTAAGGACCTGGTGGTAAAGAAAGGCATTTATTTAAAAACATAAAACATTTTCCCCCCTGGACATCCCATCCATCCCAGCCTAGATTACATGGAAACATGTTTTTTTAGAGGCTCTCCAAAACAATGGAACCTTTGTTTCCCCACAGAATCTTATTTTTAACTTAATCCTCAAACCATGCAACGCCGGATATGAACAGTTAGTTGAAAATAAATCTTTTGACCTGGTCAGTTTGCAATTTTTACACATTTTAATATTGAAACATAAGAGGTAATTTTTTAACGCCTAGTCATAAAAATATATGTAATACATATTGATATTCTTTACTACTTAGAGCCGATTGTTTGATCAGTGGTACTATGTCATAACGTAAGTAGACCTAGTGTTCGTTTATTTACTTTTTCAAATTTTAAAATACGCGCCATAAGTAAAACAAATTGGTAGGTATTGGTTATATATTCATACTTCATTCGAAAGAAATTTTTCTGCTCCGCAAGACGTTGCTTTAACGTTATATTTTTTATTTTGTTCAAAATGGAATGTCAAGTAGACAAATTCTTCGAGTCAGGGCCGGTTATTTTTTATCGCATAGGCTTAAAAAAATTGTAGAAAGCTGAAAAAAAGTTGTGCTTAAATTGTAATGTTCTCTTCCTTTAACTACAAGAGGAGAACCTTGTAGAAAATCGGGGATCCAAATAAACTCGATGTTCTGCTTTATGATAATTTATTGACTTGTAGAGTTCACGCAACAATATTATTACGGTAAGTTTTCAAATGGCTAACAAGTTGTTCCTGACGTGGTAGTTGAATTGTAAGATGGCGACTCTTTATGTAAGTAGGTACGAGTATATCCATTCTCTCGTACTGTCTGTCTTTCTCATTCATTCCGACAGACGTTTATCCAAATAAACTACATTAAAATAATAAAGAAGAATAAGTTATTGACTAATTTGTTGCAATTTTTTTGTTTTCTCATATTTTTTTTATTTCGATAAAAACGGATATGTACAACTGATATTAACACCCAATAGTAAAAAAAATGCGAAAACAGTTTGTTTGATTGGTGGAAAACGCAAAAACCTAAGCTCTACTTTTACTAACTATATCTAAGTACCTACTTAACAATCGGCCCTTAGTCGACATCGGCGTCGGTCAATTCAACTTATCCCCTGTTATACCACAGTATACTAAG
Organism: Agrypnia vestita; assembly: GCA_016648135.1. NCBI lineage: Eukaryota > Metazoa > Arthropoda > Insecta > Trichoptera > Phryganeidae > Agrypnia > Agrypnia vestita. Next base: position 7,879 of record JADDOH010023877.1, on the reverse strand, counting down.
AACAGTAATACGTCTTCTTACAAACTGGCCGTTACCCATTAGAATGTGTGCGTGCGCGCTCGGCGCCGGGTACGCACGCACTGTGATGCACACATTGACATAGAATATGGGGGCACAAGGCGGCGGCAGTAAGGGCCGTGCCTTCGGTGCCATTCGCGCTCGCAGCCGCCGCTTTAGAAAAAAATGCACTTCCTGAAAAAAATGCCTTTTTTATGTTTGTGGTGCTTTACTAAAAAGGTGATTATCACAAAGACTGTGAGTATTTAAAAGTCTACGTTGATGTTAATCAGCGTTCTTGCAATTTAAGTGCAGAAACTAGGTATACTAATTACAGAAATTATGCGACAGATCGAAATTTACTCATGACTTTGTTGCCAATATAGAGAGGATTTATTTATTTAACATTTAACATAGCATTACATTAAATTACATTACAAATATAATTATACAATAATAATTTATCGTACAATCATATAATAAAATATGTAACTACCCAACTAGGCTGGTCTGTTTTAGGGCAAGTTATATATTTCATTTTAAAACACAATATTCAACTATAGGTACTCATCAGGTATAGGATGGAGCAGGTCTTTCGCAAAGAGTTCGAAAAGGACCACATAAACATTAAAATCGGCACGTCAATTTTTGAAAAATTAAAAGAAATTGAATTTTATTCGGGTTTCATGTCTACCTTATGCGTCGGAATCTCAGACGCTACGAGTAAAGTAACAACTTTAGCGTCAACGCATTAGTAGGCTAATAACTCGCTGACAGGCCGGAGATAAACTACTGTTCTGGGTATACTGTGGTTATACCTACCTACTTTTGAATAAAACAACACTCTAATTGAATGTAGAGTTATATTTTCGACTGGAATAAGCTGACAATCAGACAATATTTTTCTGAATTCAGTTTATGCGAAGCGAAAGGAACTACTTATAAAATCACACCGTCTGCTGGTTACAAAATACCCTTTTTTTGTACCTATAACGATCTGATTTCTGCATTAATTAAGGAAACAAATTATTCAACTCTAACTAATCAAATTGAAAATAATTTAATATTTCAAACAAATTCGTTAAGTTTTTTCTAATTCTATAAACCTGCCGTTTCGACTGTTCTGTTTAACGTGGGCCCCCTCTCTTTGAGAACATAATAACTAATTGAAACGGAGCGAATGTTTCAATTCTAAATAGATCAAATTGAACACAATTTAATCAATACATTAAAACCACTGTGACTTTCTGACAGACAGACAGTTTCAGCATAAATCGGAAGGCATTATTGGCTAAGATAAAACTTACAAAATATCCTTTTTAAATCTGAAAAAATGCAAACTCGCGCAAACCACTGCATTTTCCGTACCTAAATATTACACTGATGTCTCATGAATCTGCCGATAGTCGTTAATTTATGAAGGGTTACCGAGCAACACAGAATTATCGTGTACCTATACCGTGGGTCTTCACTTCTTCTTCACTTGCACCATCACAGGTAACTTCAAAACAGCCAGTATGCTGCAAACTTGTAGTAGATAATAAAACAACAGATCAAGTAATGCGATTCGAGTACTTGGGCTTTGAAAATTAAGCAGAAACAAACACATCATGTTGATCGAGAGTAAAATGAAAGTCTATGAAACCTGTGTAAAACCGATCATGACATACAATATTGAAATAAAAGCCGACACCACGAGAGCGAGGAACTTCTTAAGAACCACCGAAATGAAAACTCTTTGACCCATCGCGGGAGTAACCATCAGAGTCAGAGACAAAACTACGAAATTCGGAAGATTTGCAATGTCGAAGATGTCGTGCGATGGGGAAGAAATAGAAGGCGATACTGAGAAACCACGTGGACAAAGCGGATTCGACAAGAGTGGTAAGAATAGCGAAGAGTGCAAGCAGCAGGCCTCCAAGAAGACCATCAAAACTGGTCATTCATATCCCAGGGCCGAGAAACAACAGGATACAGTTCTAAAACAAGTAGAAGAAGAAGAAAGCCGTGGATCAATACCAGGCAGCACCTCTTTGTGATGCTGTGATGAATAATAAAATTATATTTTCTTCAAATTAGTTCAACAATAAGGGCAGCTTTAGTATTTAGAACAAAAGTAGCCTAATGCCAAAAGAAACGCGTTCTCAAATAACATTCATTAGCATAATTGTCATTGCTCTTTTCTTGAGATGAGAAAAAGAATTGATGATCGGAAAAAGAGAAAAGCAAACTTTTTTAGTTTTATACTCTTTGTATTTGGTCAGTGAACACTTATACCAAAAATATCTTTACTGGCATATGGGCCAGTTATAGTAATCTTTTGTTTGAACCATTGATTATTGCGTTTTTCACCAACTACGCAACCCGTTTTCGTGTTTTTTAAGTGTGGATGCAACCGGCCCTAAATATTATACCTTTAAATAGTGTTATGGAGGTTATCAACAAATAAATAAAATATTATTAGTTATTTTTAAATATTGTAAATATTCTAACTTATTATTCTAATTATTCTGTAATTGTTTTATTCTGTGTGGATGCACCACTGTATTTTTTTTTTCTAAAAATAAAATAAATACATCGGGCTCGTGATTTCATATTTGTCTATGTAAAATAGCCTTTATACACATTTCATTTAAGGCTATTTTAGCATTCAGTTCATTCTTCACATTAAATATATATGTGTTGCCACAGATGTGTTTTGTTTGACATTTCGCAAGTTTATGCACTTGCAAAAAAGTCTGAAGCCGCAGCGACATCTGGAGATGTCGTATTATTGTTTTACAATTAATCAACAAATAATATCTAACCGCGCATACCCTTAGTTGCTAGCGCATTCCTTCTGATTCCGGCGCGTAATATTATCCTGAACCCCGTAGCTTTCTCGTACCAGCTATGGCAGACGACTGTGCGGATAATATTCTGTCGGACGTGAAAAGCTGCAACTTTATTTGCGGTGTTGTTGAAGGTATCTATTTTTTTGCTTATTAAAACTATTTCACTTCTAACTAGCATATTAAAAGATCTCTTTGTTGTTGTGCAAAGCTGTCTGAATTTTACAGAAAGTTTTTTTTTCGTTTTCTTTTAATTGATATCACAAATCGAAACAATAAAATGTCGGGTAAGTATTCGACACCATATCTCTTTAACTAAAAAGTACTTCAAAGTTTTGCAATCACAAGACTTGCTTCCTATGAAAACCATGAATTACTGAATGAAAATAATGTAAAGCTGTTTTGATATTTTCATTTAGCTTTCTCTTGGTTTCATACGTTTCATAATTGAAGTTACTTACCCAAAGAAACGGGCTAGACAAAATATCAAAATATTTATGAGAACTTTGTTCTGAAAATGTAATGGATATTTTTCAAACCTTTGCCTATATATACATGGATATTTTTCAAACTCATGCCTATAAATATTTGTCTTTTAATTTGCACATGGTTCTCTCATATTTCAACCAGTATCATTTCTTGCCATCTCGGGAAGTTAGCAACCCTATTCGCAGTTTTCACCATTTTGCCAGTTTCCTACTTCATCTTTCAGATAGTGATCGCTACATACTATTGCAAGCGCAGCTCTCGGCATTTTCTGTTATCTATGAAAAAAGTCGAGAAAGTATGAAGAGCTTTGTACACATGCAATTACCCACAGTGTACATGAGGCCCGTTACCGTAGGATGTTGGAACATGTGTTTTTATATATGTTTATATGTGTGGCATAAATACTTGGGTAATATGCAATGATAAACCATTGTTTTTCACTGTTGTATATAGGTTAAAACGAAAATGGTTAACATTACCAGTATCAAGATGATATAGAACATTAAAAAATTAGAATTTTTATGTTATTTGAATCATATACAACTACAGAAAATTTGTATGAAAATAGTTGTACTTAAAATAACTTTTCAATAAACTAGCTTTGCATGCATGTTATAACCGACGCCAAAACGAGAGTGCAATACAAACCGTGCAACATACATAAGGTTTTTTTTTACCCTAAAAAAATGATTTTTTATTATTAATACAGCACCATAGGAAATGAAGTTGAATATTTATATAAAATTATATATATATATGTTGCAGTGAAATTATTTTTTATTTACAGTATACAGAAATTATTTGTTAGGTTAGATTAAGACTGACTAATCTAATTTAACTAACCTTAAGCTAGATTAGTTAAGTTAGTAGATTATATATTTTGGAAAATATACTTCTACTAGAAATATATTTTCTTACACCTTCGCTGTAAAAGATACGCAAATTAAAACCAATGTAAAAAAATTATATTTTCAATTTTTGCGAGGTTTTTATCATTTTACTCGACTTGTATTAAAGCGAATGGATTTTTCAAAATCAATACAAGTTACTGTAATGATACTTAACTTTTTGCAAAAAATAAGTAAAATATTGGAAAAAAATGCAAACTTTGCTATTGCATATCTCCATAACTATCGATATTAGGTAATAGTTGCTTAAACATTTTCGACTCATTATCAAGGCAGGAATCCACCTGTTAAGTTATTTAAAGTAGCTATGAGACATCCTGTATATTCATATATATATATGTATACCATATGGAAAATATTATTTTTTTAGATTAGTGAAAATACTGTTATATTATATAAAACTCCTGTTCATTAATGATGATTACTGATAATGAAAATGAAATCATGTAATTTTCAGCAGTCACGTATAAAGGGTACAATTCATCATATACATATTTACACAGCTAATGAAAAAACACCCTGATATATCGCACATTATAGTATTAAATTATTGAAGTGTTCAAATGTGAATAAACGCTTACTTGCGAATGAATGATTACTTGATTAATTTATGTGTAGTTTATGAAAAACTTCGCAGTAATATTCACTATAGTATGTTGCTCACATCAAGCGATTTCAACCTGCTTCACAGACCGGTAACCGGCTTCAGTTTCATTTTGAATTTGTTTTGAACTTTTCAAATTGATGGGCGTAAGAGTTCATTCTAAAGTTTTTCCCTTTGCTCACTGGAAATGTTTTTCTTTTAGGATTTTATGGTAGACCATGGACTACAGAACAAAGAAAAGACCTCTTTCAAAAGTAAGTTCTCAATTATTATTATTTTTTTTAATTTGAAGTCATCATTCAGATACAGTACCCATTTATGGACACTCTAGAGGCACATATAGTCAGATCGCTCGGCGACTATTACCCGAATCGGAGCATCAAGAGTTATGGATTCTATAATTTCATTTTACTTCAAGTGAATCTAGTCAGCAGTTACCCTAGTGCAGGGATCGGCAGACTTTAAAGTGAAAAGAGCCAGATTCTCAAAGAAGCAGGACAAAAAAGGAACCAGAGAGCCAAAAAATGTATCAAAACGTGACAACTTCTAGCTTTTTTTCATGAATTTTATGGAAAATTTGGGTTAGAACAGTGACCTTGCATCGCTTTTGAGTGTTTTGTTATGTCTGGCAAAAACTAATTTTAAATTGTAGGCTTGATTGTAAATTATTATCTGATAAGTTGATTCTAAGCTTGTCTTTTATTTGATTCATGGAATAGAATGTTTGTCTGAGAATGTTTCTTGATGTCTGAAGAGCTGCAAAAGCCTATGTAGAGAGCCGCCTGCCGGGCCACTAGGCTCAAATTTATAATTAAATCATCACTATGAGCTATCTCAAATCTCACGCATTCGAGCATGAGTGAATTTATAATTAAAATATTTTCATTTCAAATATGTTTTATTATACTTTGTAATACACACACAATATGAGTTATTAAATTACAACTATAGTTTCGAGAGGAGCAGTCCCTTTCATCATCAGGTATTAACTATACCTGATGATGAGACTGCTCCTCTCGAAACTATAGTTGTAATTTAATAACTCATATTGTGTGTGTATTACAAAGTATAATAAAACATATTTGAAATTATAATGTTGCACCACGAAGTATCTGCCAAATCTTTCAATGATTTCAAAATATTTTCACTTTAAATTATCAAAACATGACTAAAATTTTAAATCTAGATGTAGTTTTGACATTGATGCGATATAATTTTACGTGGATTAAAAATGTTACTCTTCAACTATTGGTATCCTTTACAAGTTGGGAATAGAATTGCTAAGAACTATTTAAATTAATAGCATTTTTTTAAATATAATTCTCATACAATGGATGCTGTCTACAAGGTTACAAATCTATAAATTAAGAAATTGACGCTAATAGTGGATTATTTTTAATAATGTTTGTGTTTTTCGTGAAATACAAACATAAATTCAAAGTAAAGTACCCGTATAAAGACATATGTTATAGTTTTGTGGGATTCATATATTTTGTGTGTTGAGATGGAGAAGATTCCAAACTAAAGTTCTTTATTTTTAACACAAAATCATTATAGTTATAAAAATTTGGCATCTTTGCAATATAAAAATTTGGCATCTTTGCAATTGAAAACTGTTTTCATTTTTTTTATTGTTCTATAAACATATGTATATATTTTTACAGGCACCTTGCAAAGCTGTATATGCAGTTTGTGTGCAATAGTTATGTTGTATAGGTGTCCCATAGCTAGTAGCAAAAACTTTTTCATTCAATTTTGAATAGAAAATATTATTTATACTTTGGATGAAATATCGAAAGCTACGGAGATAAGCAACATCAACATCAAAGTTTGCATTTTTTTCCGCAAACTTTGATGTCACTTATCTCCTTCTTAAGTGTCGACATTTCACCCAAAATGTAAAGAATATTTTCTATTAAAAATTGAATGAAGTTTTTCCCGCTAGTTACGAGACACCCCGTGTATTATGAATACATTACTAACTCAATAATCCTTAAAAAAATATAATTATACAATTATTACAACTTACAATTAAAGTTATCACCATATTTACTAGTTCATTGCGTATTTTTTAATACTTTTTCTGTATTTTTTGTCCTGTTTAATTTTTTAGTAATCTGTCCTTAGCATATTCTTCCAGTGTCAGTTTGTGATGAATGTTGTTTTTATCAATAAGGTTTTATACTTCTTAAAAAGTTTGTCAGGCTGGTCCTCACGTCCTCCTTTTTGTTTTTTATAAGTGATAGTTTCAATTATTCTTATTATTATTTGTTTTATTTTGTCTAAATATGTTTGTTTCAAACATAATAAAAGAATTTTACCTTCCATTAAAATTCCTATTTTGTTTCCCTCGACGCCTGGAATCCATTATGAGAGAACAGCCTGCTGTTTCGGCACTTAGACACGCGTTCCTACCCCCTCTGATTCCCTGTTTGCGACATAATTTATTCCCGCTGGTATCCCTGTTTCCGGTTATGTCGGCGTAACGGTTTTTCTTTCATATGACTCATAATGCACCAGGTAGGGATTACCTGGATTCCAGGCGTCGAGGGAAACAAAATAGTAATTTTAATGGAAGGTAAAATTCTTTTATTTTGTGTTCCGTCTCGACGCCTGGAATCCATTATGAGAGATCTGTTTGTTATCACCTGGTGGTCTAGTGGTTCGACGTTATATGTGACTGCCTATATTGGCGTAAAGAGAGGCGCTAATGAGCTCTGGGGGCATTGTTGCTTGGGGTTATCTACTATCTCTCTTTGGTAGAATTTTCGGAATGTGATTTCACTCTGCCAGTTTCCCCTTGACAAGATCTCCTCTATCGGGTAGTTTTCCAGCCAATTCAACGAAGCCACAGCAGAACGAACACTTCCTGGCATTGCTTCCACTACAGCCTCTCTTAGGATTGACTTGATCCAACCACCTATTATTGTCCGTGAAGCTGGCTTTACTTCACCTGCTGTCGTCACAAATAGTTCTTTCATGTCCGGCTTTCGTCTCGACTGTGAGAGTGAGACCAGCTTTCGGATCCAAAACAAGGGGTTGATGTTCCT